>CAUYQV010024548.1:0-10690 GCA_963574575.1 Galagoides demidoff | reverse complement strand
GACAGAGCCTCAAGCTATCCCCCTGGGTAGAGTGCCATGGCATCACAGCTCATAGCAGCCTCCAACTCCTGGGCTCAAGCGAGTCTCCTGCCTCTGCCTCCCAAGTAGCTGGGACCACAGGCACCCGCCACAACGCCCGGCTATTTTTTGGTTGCAGCCATCATTGTTGTTTGGCGGGCCCGGGCTGGGGATTCGAACCTGCCACCTTAGGTGTACCTGGCTGGTGCCTTAGCTGATTAAGCCACAGGCGCCAAGCCTATTTTTCTTTTTTAAAAGAAAAAGTTACAAATATGGTTGTGAAGAAATTGGAATTGTTGATGGGTCTGTAAAATGGTACAACTGCTATGGAAAATTATATTGACAGTTCCTCAAAAACCACAACATAAAAAAACAAAAAACAACATCAAATTTATCATGACTTAGCAATTTCACCTCTAGGTATACAGTTGACCCTTAAATAATGTGAGGAGCACCCTCTTAAATAAGAGTTGGAGCACCTACTCAGTCAAAAAGCCACATACTACTTTTGACTCCCCCAAAACTTAATAGCCTTTATTGACTGGAAACCTTACTAATGATATAAACGGTTGATTAATACATATTTTATATACTATATGTATTATATATTCTATTCTTACAGTAACATAAGCTAGAGAAAAGAAACTTGAGAGAATCATAAGAAAGAGAAATATTTTCTTTTTCTTTTTTTTTTTTTTTTTTTTGAGACAGAGCCTCAAGCTATCCCCCTGAGTAGAGTGCCACGGCATCACAGCTCACAGCAACCTCCAACTCCTGGGCTCAAGCGAGTCTCCCACCTCCGCCTCCCAAGCAGCTGGGACCACAGGCGCCCGCCACAACGCCCGGCCATTTTTTTGGTTGCAGCCATCATTGTTTGGCAGGCCCAGGCTGGGGATTCAAACCCGCCACCTTAGGTGTATGTGGCTGGCGCCCTAGCCAATTGAGCCACAGGCACCGAGCCAGAAAGAGAAATATTTTCTATTCAGAGTGGAAGTGGATCCTCCTAAAGGGGTTCATCCCCACTGAGTAGGCTGAGGAAGAGGAGGGGTTAGTCTTGCTGGTCTTAGGGGTGACAAGAGGCAGAAGAAAATTCACATAGAAGTGGACCTGTGCTGGGCATGGTAGCTCACACCTATAATACTAGCACTTTGGAAGCCCAAGGCAGGTAGATTGCTTGAGCTCAGGAGTTCGAGACCAGTTTGAGCAAAAGCAAGATCCTGTCTCTACTAAAAATAAAAAAACTAGCCCAGCGTTGTGGCAGGTGCCTACAGTCCCAGTTATTCAGGAAGCTGAGGCAAGAGGATCACTCTGAGCCTATGAGTTTGAGGTTGCTGTGAGCTATAATACCATGGCATTCTACCCAGGGCAACAGAGTTAGACTATCTCAAACAAAAAAAAAAAAGAAGAAGAAGAAGAAGACCTATAGACCTGTGCAGTTCAAACATGTTCAAGGGTCAACTGTATATCCAAAGAATTGAAAACAGAAACTCAATCAGACATTTGTACACAGCATCATTCACAATAGCTAAAAGGTCCATCAGGATGAATGGATAAATAAAATTAGTGTATCTATACCAGGTGTCCTCAAACTACGGCCTGTGGGCCACATGCGGTCTGCTGAGGACATTTATCCAGCCTGCCAGGTGTTTTTGCCACTGCTGCCTGTCCTGCTTAGCAGCTGACTATTTCCAGGGCCCACAGTTCGGCCCTCCAATTGTCTGAGGGACAGTGAACTGCCTCCCTGTTTAAAAAGTTTGAGGATCCCTGGAATGGGATATTGTTCAGACTTGGAAAAGAAAAAACTCTGGCTGAGCATAGTGGCTCATGCCTGTAATCCTAGTATTCTAGGAGGCTGAGGCAGGAGTTTGAGACCAGCCTGAGCAAGAGCAAGACCCCATCCTACAAAAAATAGGAAAATTAGCTGGGTGTGGTGGTGCATGCCTGGAGTCCCAGATACTTTGGTAGGCTGAGGCAGGCAGCTCACTTGAGCACAGGAGTTTAAGGTTGTAGTGAGCTATGATGACATCACTGTACTCTATCTTAGGTGACAGAATCAGACTGTGTCTCAAAAAGAAAAAAAATCCCAGCACTCTGGGAGGCTGAGGTGGGTGTATTGCTTGAGCTCAGGAGTTCCAGATCAGGCTGAACAAGAGTGAGACCCCCTATCAACTAAAAAAAATAGAAAAATTAGCCAAGCATCGTGATGGGTAGCCATAGTCCCAGCTACTCAGGAGTTTGAGGCTGCTGTGAGCTATCTTGATGCCATAGCATTCTACCTGGGTGACAGAGTGAGAGTCTGTCTCAAAAAAAAAAAAAAAAGAAAGAAATTCTGATACCGCATTTCCCCCAAAATAAGACCTACCCAAAAAATAAGCCCTAGCAGGATTTCTATGCATTTGTTAAAATATAAGCCCTACCCAGATAATAAGACCTAGTGATGGGCGTGGCTATGCAGCATATGCATAGCCATGCCATGCATTTCAGTGCGCGGTAAGGAAGACTGGAAAACCTTTTATCTGTCACAGCTCCTTTCTCCAAGTTGTTCGCACTTGCACAGCCACGCGTGTGGTAACAGCAATCGCAGGCATCCCATTGCAGATGTGCGAATGGCTAGGGGAAAGGAGTTCACGCATCACTAGTGCCAGCCACACCAGCAAGGTTGGCTCCCCCTGTCAGGTTACAGAAGATGACTTAACTGCATTTGAATAAATGTAGATTGTTGTATTATACTTAATAAAAATAAGACATCCCCTGAAAATAAGCCCTAGTGTGTCTTCTTGAGAAAAAATAAATATAAGACAGTGTCTTATTTTGGGGGAAAGTTGGTACTTGTTACAATGTGGATGAACTTTGAGGGCATGGTGCTAAGTGAAAGAAGCCAGTCACAAAGGACACATGAGGTATGGTTCCACTTTGGAGGTATCTAGAGTGATCCCATTCATAGAGCGTAGTGGTTGCCAGGAGCTAGGGGAAGTGGCCTTATGGGAGGTTGTTTGAAGGATACGGAGTTTTAATTTGGGAAGATGGAAAAGTTCCAGAGATGATGGTGATGATGGTCATGCAATCTTGAATTTACTGAATGCCACTGAAGTATACACTAAAAAGGATTAAAATAGTAAAATGTCTAAAAAGGTATTGAGAGATTAAAGTAGAAGGATATAGAAAGATATGCCATGCTAACATTAATAAGAAGAAAGCTTGGTGTGTGGCTCAAGACTGTGGTTCCAGCCCTTTGGGAGGCCCCTGCAGATCACTGGAAGCCAGGAGGTCAAGATTACAATGAGCTGTGATTGTGCCACTGCACTCCAGCAATAGAGCCAAGACACTCTGAGGAAAACAAACAAACAGGGAAGCAAGCAAGCAAGCAAGCTTGGGACAGGGAGTATATGAGAAATCTGTGTACCTTCTACTTAATTTTACTGTAAAGCTAAAAGTCTAAAGTATCTTTTATTAAAGGTAGAGTAGCTATATTCAGAAAAATCAAACTCCAGGACAAGGAAAACTATCAGGAATAAAGAGGAGCATTATATAATGAGAAAAGGGTCGATTCTCGAAAAAGATAAAACAATCTTCAACATGTACACACCTAACAATAGAACATCAAAACACCTGAGAAAACTGATAAAACTGGAAGGGAGAAATAGAGAAATCCATTAGTATACTTGGAAAGTTCAACACCTATCAATAATCGACAGATCTGGCAGGCATAAAATTTGTAAGGAGACAGTGAACTGAGCAACATCATTCATCAACTGGACCTGACTGATGTAGAACAATAGCAAAATACACATTGTTCTCAGACTTCACACGGACTGTTCTTCAGATAGACCACATACCAAGCCAAAAAATCACTTCTTAAAAAATCTAAAAGAATGCAAATTATATAAAGCATACCAAGGTCAAAACTGAACTAAACTAAAAATTAATAGGGTGATGCCTGTGGCTCAGTGAGTAGGGCACCAGCCCCATATACCGGAGGTGGAGGGTTCAAACCCGGCCCTGGCCAAAAACTGCAAAAAAAAATTAATAATGAAAAGCTGGAAAATCCCCAAATATTTGGGGAATAAGCAACACATTTTTAAATAACAAGTGAATCAGAGAAGTCTCAAATTTTAAAATGTTTTGAAATAAGTGAAACTACAACTGGTAGGCTGCAGCAAAGCAGTGCTTTAGAGGGAAATTTGTAGCATTGAATGCCTATGTCACAAAAGAAAAAAGACTTAAAATAAATAACCTAAGGGTCCATTTTAGGAAACCAGAGAAAGAAGAGCAATATAAGCATAAAGCAAGCAGAACTAACAAATTAGAGCAGAAATCACTAAAATTGAAAGTAGAAAATCAATAAAAATAAAATCTGATTCATTTAAAAAATCAATTGATAAACCTTTATCCATGCTAGCCAAGAAAAAGAAGATTCAGAATATTAATAACAGAAATGACAGAGTGGTCATTAGTACTAACCCCATGGATATTAAAGGACAATAAAGGAATATTATGAATAACTTTATGCCTGTAAATTTGATCATTTAGATCAATTGAACGGAGTCCTTAAAAAAAAACACATTAGCAAAATTCACATAGGGAGAAATAATCTGAATAGGTCTATATCTATTTAAGTAACTGAATCCACAATTAGTAACTTACCAAAAAGGAAACCGCCAGGCCACAATGCTTCACTGATGAATTCTACCAAACATTTAAGTATCTACCAATGCTTTCATTTCTTCCAGAAAATAGAAGCAGAGGGAATACCCATTCTATGAGCCTGGCATTTCCTTTTTACTACAACCAGATAAAGACATTTCGAGAAAGAACTACAAACCAATATCTCATAAACATAGAGGCAACAATCCTCAGTAAAATATCAAATTACGTTCAGTAATACATAAAAGGATTATACACCACAACTAAGCGGGTTTTATTCCAGGTATGCAGCCTGATTTAACATCTGAAAATCAATCAGTGTAATTCACATCACCAGAATAAAGAAGAACTATATGATATTAATATGCAGAAAAAAGCATTTGACAAAATCCAACATCTATTTGTGATGAAAACTCTCAGCAAACTAGGAATCGAGGAGCCTTTCCTCAATGTGATAAAGAATATCTACTGAAATATACAGCTAACATACTTAATGGTTAAGAAGTCAAATGCCGTCTCATTAAATTAGGGACAAGGAAGGGCATTGACTCTGATTACTCCTATTCAGCCTTGTACTGGAAGATCCACCTAATAATAAGACAAGGAAAGGAAATAAAAGGTATTGGGGAGGAAGAAATGAAACTTTGTTCTCAGATAACATGATTATCTATGTAGAAAATCCCGAAGAATCAATGAAAAAAACACTTGCAACTAGTAAATGATTATAGCAAGGTTGCAGGATACAAGATTTATATGTCAAAGTCAATTGCAGTCCTATACTAGTCATAAACATTGGAATTTGAAATTAAAAGTAGGGTATTATTTACATTAGCTGTGAGAGAGAAAGATATAAATCTAACAAAATATGTACAAGACCTACATGAGGAAACTATACAACTTGTTAAAGAAATCAGAGAATGCCAGGTACAGTGGCTAACGCCTATAATCCTAGCACTCTGGGAGGCTGAAGTGGGTGGATTGGCTGTGCTCAGGAGTTCCAGACTAGCCTGAGCCAGAATGAGACCCCATCTCTAAATAAATAGCTGGGTGTTGTGGCAGGTGCCTATAGTCCCAGATACTTGGGAAGCTGAGGCAAGAGAATCATTTGAGCCCAGGAATTTGAGGTTGCTGTGAGCTATGATGCTATAACACTCTACTGATGGTGACAAAATAAGATTCTGCCTCAAAAAAAAAAAATGAAAGAGAAAGAGAAAGAAAACAGAGATCTAAATATGTGGAGAAATATTCCATGTTGTTCATGGATAGGAGTACCGAATGTTGTTAAGATGTTGATTCTTCTTCCTTTTTTTTTTTTTTTTTTGAGACAGAGCCTCAAGCTGTCCCCCTGGGTAGAGTGCCATGGCATCACAGCTCATAGCAACCTCCAACTCCTGGGCTCAAACAAGTCTCCTGCCTCAGTCTCCCAAGTAGCTGGGACCACAGGCACCCGCCACAACGCCCGGCTATTTTTTGGTTGTGGCCATCATTGTTATTTGGTGGGCCTGGGCTGGATTCGAACCCACCTTAGGGATATGTGGCTGGCGCCTTAGCCACTTGAGCCACAGGCGCCAAGCCAAGATGTTAATTCTTCTTAATATGTTCTTGAGATTCAATACAATCTCAATCAAAATCCCAGCAAGTTATTTCCTAGATATCAACAACTTAGAAACTTTATATGGACAGAGAAAAGGCAGAATAGCCAACACAATATCGAAGAGAAACAAAGTCAGAGGACTAACACTACTTGACTTTAAGACTAACTTTAAAGCTCTAAAAATCAAAACAGTATAATACTGGTGAAAGAACAAATTGATCAAAGGAACAGAAAAGAGAACCCAAAAATAGACCCACACAAATACAGTAGAACCTCCATAATTATGTTCACCACCCAAGGTACCATAATAAACTGGACAATATATGGAGGTGGTCAACAAAGGAACTAGGTCTACTGTACTATACATACATGTGGTGCATGTCCACACTATGAAAATTAGGTCAGTATAAAGAGGTAGTCAATGTAGAGATGTGGTCAACTATGGAGGTTCTACTGTATAGGCAACTGATCTTTGACCAAGGAACAAAGGCAATTTGGTGGAGAAAGGATAATGTTTTCATCAAGTGACATTGGAACAATTAGACATCCTTGTGCAATAAAAAATGAGTATCACTGAGTGCCATGGCTAATGACTGTAATCCCAGAGAATCAGAAGGCTGAGACAGAAGGATGGTTTGAACCCAGGAGTTAAAGTTTACGGTGAATTATGATGATGACACTGGACTCTAGTCCAGGAGACAGAACAAGAACTTGTCTCAAAAAAACCTCACAAATAACCCAAATTAGAAAGAGGGCAAAAGATAGGAATAGACATCCCACCAAAACAGATCCATAGGCAGCAAATAAGCATATGAAAAAATGCTGAAAATGATATGTCATTAAAAAATTAGGCTGGGCACAGTTGCTCATGCCTGTAACCTAGCACTTTGGGAGGCAGAAGCAGAAGGATTGCTTAAAGCCAAGGGTTCAAGGCCAACTTGGGCAGCATAACAAGACCTGCCCAATCTCTACCAAAGATAATTAAAAATTTGACCAGGTACAGTGGCTCACACATGTAATCCTAGCACTCTGGAAGGCCAAGGCAGATGGATTACCTGAGATCAGGAATTCACGAGCAGCCTAAGCAAGAGTGAGATCCTGTCTCTATTAAAAAAAATAGAAAAAAATAGCCATGAGTTGTGGCAGGTGCCTATAATTCTAGCTACTTGGGAGGCTGAGGCAAGAGGATAGCTTGAGCCCAAGAGTTTGAAATTGCTATGAGCTATGATGCCATGGCACTCTACCCAGGGTGACAGAGTGAGACTCTGGCTTAAAAAAAAAAACAACTAGCCAGGCATGATATTACATCTGTACTCCCAGCTGCTTGAGAGGCTGAGGTGGGAGGATCCCTTGAGCCCAGGGGTTCAAGTCTATAGTGAGCTATGATTAGGGCACTGTACTCCAGCCTGGGCAACAAAATGAGACTCTTATCTCCAAAAAAGAAATTATAAAACAGCAATTCTATACCACTATACATTTATTAGAATGGCTAAAATCTTTTTTAAAATGACAAAAAATGCTAACAGAGGTGCAGAGCAAGAGGAACTCTCATTCATTGCTGGTGGGAATACAAAATGGTACAGCTACTTTGGGAGACAGTTTGGCAGTTTCTTGCAAAGCTAAATATACCATACACACTAGGTCATGTGCCTATATATGTACTCACCAAATTGAGTTGAAAACATTCATCCACATAAAAACCTGCACATGAGGGTGGTGCCTGTGGCTCAGTGGGTAGGGCACTGGCACCATATACTGAGAGTGGCAGGTTCAAACCCAGCCCCGGCCAACCTGCAACAACAACAACAACAACAATAAAATAGCCAGGTGTTGTGGCAGGTGCCTGTAGTCCCAGCTACTCGGGAGGCTGAGGTAACAGAATCGCCTAAGCTCAGAAGTTGGAGGTGGTTGTGAGCTTTGTGACGCCACAGTGCTCTACCAAGCACGATAAAGTGAGACTCTGTCTCTACAAAAAAAAAAACAAACAACCCTGCACATGAATGTTTATGACAGGTCTAGTCATAATCACTGAAAAAAGTGGAAGCAACCAAATTATCTTTCCATAGGTGGATGGATAAACTGGTACCTGGGTACAATTGAATGTTACTCAGTGATGAAAATAAATAAACTACCAAGCCCTGGAAAAATATGGAGGAGTCTTAAATGTATATTGTTAAATGGGAGAAGTCAAAAGGCTGCATACCATATGATTCCATCTATATGACATTTTAGAAAAGTGAAAACTATAGAGACTGCAAAAGGATCAGTGTGTGCTAGGGGTTTGGGGGTGGGGAGAAAGGGAGCAATGGAATAGATGAAGCAAAGAATATTTTTTAAGATGGTAAAAGTACTCTGTATTGTCAAAACTCACAGTAATATACTTTGGTCAAAATTAAATCCAATTTATGTAAGAATTAGTCACTGTTTTCTTTCTTCTTTTTTTTTTTCCTTGTCCACACCCCCTCCCTTCTTCTCTGTCTGGTCTCCCCTTCCCCCATGCCCCACCATGTCATTAATTGTCATTAATTGTCTTCATATCAAAGTTGAATAATAGGATTCTTACTTCTCCATTCCTGTGATGCTTCACTAAGAATAATGTGTTCCACCTCCATCCAGGTTAATACAAACACTGCAAAATCTCCATTATTTTTGATGGCTGAATAATATTCCATGGCATACATGTACCACAGCTTACCAATCCATTCCTGGGTTGGAGGATATTCAAGCTGTTTCCACATTTTAGCTATTGTAAATTGGGCTGCGATAAACAGCCTAGTAGAAGTGTCTTTATAATAAAAGGGTTTTTTTCCTTCTGAATAGATGCCCAGTAATGGGATTACAGGATCAAATGGGAGGTCTAGGTTGAGTTCTTTAAGGTTCCTCCATACTTCCTTCCAAAAAGGTTGTATTAGTTTGCAGTCCCACCAGCAGTGCAAAAGTATTGCTTTCTCTCCACATCCCTGCCAGCATCTGCAGTTTTGAGATTTCGTGATATAAGCCATTCTCACTGGGGTTAGACGATATCTCAAGCTGGTTTTAATTTGCATTTCTCTAATAATTAGGGATGATGAGCATTTTTTCATATGCTTAGTAGCCATTCGTCTATTGTCTTTAGAGAAGATTCTATTCATCTCTCTTCCCCATTGATGTTGTTTGATGTTGATTGTTGTTTTTTTTCTTGTAGATTAATTGAAGTTCTGTATAGATCCTGGTTATTAGACTTTTGTCTGATTCAAAATATGCAAATATCCTTTCTCATTGAGTAGGTTGTCTATTTGCTATGGTTGTTGTCTCCTTGGCTGTACAGAAACTTTTCAGTTTCATTAAATCCCATTTATTTATTATTGCTGTTGTTGCTATTACCATGGTATATTACTTAAAGATTAATTTTTAATTCAACATGTTATCAACATTGTTTATCATATTGCATCCTCATTTATAAGTGAAATATGTTTGTAATTTCCCCTTTATGATAATTTATTTTCTCCAATTTTAATATCTAGAGTGTATCTAGATTAAGTAGAATGATTTTGGCATGATCTGTTTTTTTGAAATTATCTTTTACTTTTATTTATAAATTTCTTTTTTTTTCAGTTTTTGGCCAGGGCTGAGTTTGAACCCTCCACCTTTGGCATATGGGGCCAGTGCCCTACTCCTTTAAGCCACAGGCACCACCCTATTTATAAATATTAGTTGTTTATTTTTTGAGACTTTGGAAAAAACAAAATAAGAAGTTAACTGATCAAAGTATTCTATAATAGACATACTCCTGTCTGACAATGTGAATGTTACTTTCTTTGCATTATTATTATTATTGCTTAATATTTCATTGTAGCAATTGTCTGAATGTATTTATCCTCATTTGTTCTCAGTGCTTATGTTAAACATTGTTATTGTCATTAAATTTAGGCTTTCTAATTCTGTGAAGGCAAAAGTGGAAACCTAATAATCACACGTATATGCAAAAAAAAAAAAACTCACAGAACTGTACAGCACAAAAGTGAACCTTGGCCTGGCGAGGTGGCTCACACCTGTAATCCTAGCACTCTGGGGGCCAACGTGGCTAGATCACTTGAGCTCAGGAGTTTAAGACCAGCTTGAGCAAGAGTGAGACCCTGTCTCTACTAAAAATAAAAAAACTAGCTGGGCATGTTGGCATATGCCTATAGTCTCAACTACTCAGGAGGCTAAGGCAAGAGGATCACTTGAGCCCAAGACTTTGAGGTTTCTGTGAGCTATGACTTCATGGCACTCTACCCAGGGTGACAGAGTGAGACTCTGTTTTTTTTTTTTTAATAGAAGTTAGATTTAATCACTTTACCCAAGATGACAAAAGTAAGATGTTTTTCTTATTTTATCTCCAAATTACTGACGGTTCTGATTGAACCTAACTGTTCTTTCCTCTTACCTTAACTTTTCTAGTCTTCACACTTT
>CAUYQV010024545.1:0-11139 GCA_963574575.1 Galagoides demidoff | reverse complement strand
GACCACAGGCGCCCGCCACAACGCCTGGCTATTTTTTGGTTGCAGCCATTATTGTTGTTTGGCGGGCCCGGGCTGGGGATTCGAACCCGCCACCTTAGGTGTACATGGCTGGCGCCTTAGCCGATTGAGCCACAGGCGCCGCCTGAAAGCATATTCTTGATGGCAGGTGCCCCCAGAGCTGCATAAGCAGATTCCTTAACCTGGGGTCAGGGATGAGCGTGGACCGATTAAAGAAGGGTGCTCTGGGCTCAGCCAGGGAAAAATGCAGATAAAGTTCTGTGAGCACACATGTTTTCCTGTGGAGAGGACTTACATAATTTTTAAATCAGATATCCAA
This sequence comes from Galagoides demidoff, assembly GCA_963574575.1. Taxonomy (NCBI): domain Eukaryota; kingdom Metazoa; phylum Chordata; class Mammalia; order Primates; family Galagidae; genus Galagoides; species Galagoides demidoff. Next base: position 10,802 of record CAUYQV010024545.1, on the reverse strand, counting down.
CAAGTCTCTTAAAACAACTGAGATTAAAAGCTATAGCATTAGCAGTAGCCACTCAGGACGTTTAACAGTTGTCCATGTGACAGTCGTCACTCTAAATCAGAGATTTAATTAACCTCCCTCCCCCAGAAGTCACATAGCCCAGGTTTGGAGGGTATTTTGATGCTTCTGGATACTACGAGATCAGTGACTCTAAGTGCGATCCTGGGCCAGTATCAGCATCACCTGAGAAGTGCAGGTTCTCAGGCCTACCTGCTAGATGGGAAACTCCACTTCTTTGCAGCTAGTTGTGAGTTATGATGCAATAAACATTCAAGTGCATGTCTTTTCAATGAAATAGCTTTTTGTCCCTTGGGTAAATGGCTAATCGTGGCGCTGCTGGATCCAATGGCCGGTCTACTTTTAGTTATTTGAGGCATCTCTGCAACTTTCTGTAGAGGCTGTGCTAGTTTGCAGACCCACCAACAGTGTGTAAATAAAAGTTCCTTTCTTTTTTGCAGTTTTTGGCTGGGGCTGGTTTTGAACCTACCACCTCCGACATATGGGCTGGCGCCCTACTCCTTTGAGCCACAGGCACTGTCCCCCCCCCCTTTTTTTTTTTAGAGCCAGAGTCTCACTTTATCACCCTCTGTAGAGTGCTGTAGTGTCACAACTCACAGCAACCTCCAACTCCTGGGCTCAAGCGATTCTCTTGCCTCAGCCTCCTGAGTAGCTGGGACTACAGGTGCCTGCCACAACACCTGGCTATTTTTTTGTTGCGCTTTGGCTGGGCTGGGTTTGAACCTGCCACCCGTGGTATAAGGAGCCATAGATGCTGCCCAATAAATGTTCCTTTCGCTCCACATCCACACCAGCGTCTATTGTGGTTTTTTTGGTAAAAGCCATTCTCACCGGAGTTAGGTGAGACTGCACTGTGGTTCTGATTTGCATTTCGCTGATGATTAGAGACTGCATTTTTCATGTGTCTCTTGGCCATTAGTCTGTCTTCGTTTGAAAATCTTCTGTTTATGTCTTTGGCCCACTTTTTAATGGGGTTGTTTGATTTTCTTCTCGCTGATTTGCTTGAGTTCTTTGTAGATTCTTGTTATCAGCCCTTTATCAGTCGTGTAGCTTGCAAATATTTTCCCCATTCTGTGGGTTGTCTGTTCTCTCTACTGACTGTGTCCTCGGCTGTGCAGAAACTCTTTAATTTAATCGCGTCCCATTTATTAATGTTTGTTGTTGCCGTGATTGCCTTTGGGGGTCTTCTTTGTACATTCTTTGACTCGGCCAATATTTATATGAGTTTTCTCAACATTTTCTTCTAGAATTCTTGTAGTTCTCACTTATAATTTTAACTCATACTGTACAAAAGCAATTCATGGAGCCAAAACAGTTGTCTGTAACCCCTGTAATATTCTGAAATTAAAAATAAATTTTTAATTAAAAAAATTAAAAATCCTCTGGGGATGGGACAGGAATGACATCTGTCTTCTAAGAAACCCTTTATTAAATGTGTCTGATGATCCCTAATGTTTGAAACCTCTGTTCCAAATCACTAACTTTTTAAAAAGATATGTTACTAGCTTTCAATGGCTTATTAGTGTTTTACAAAATGGTCTTTTTAGGTTGGTTAGGTTTATAATTCAAAATTAAAATAGGTTTGTTTTTTTCTTAGAGCAGCTGGTTTGAACCTGGGGCCAGTGCTCAGAGTGGCTCTGGTCCTACCCCACCTGCTGTCCACCGGCTTTTGCAGTTGCAAAGTCACCTCAGGAGCAAGCTCCTCCATCAGCATCTTGCTGGGAGGTCAGCCAAGGGCACGCAGGAAACAGCCCAATAATGGGTCAGACACTTCCCCAGGGCCAAGGGAAGTGAGCAGAGGGAGGAAACACCCTAAGCCACTGTGTAGAGAGCCCTGCAGGACTCTGATGACGGGGCTACCAGGTGGCGAGCGGCAGGGCTGAGATCTGTCTCTCCTGCCCAGCTGTCGTTGACAGAGCCCTCTGTGGCACCTGTCCCCTGAGGTGACTACCAACAGCACAGCAGCTCCAGTGGGTCCAACCCATTTCCTCCTCATCTGACTCTTCCCTTACGGCTCAGTCCTCTTCACTTAGTCACCTGTCAGCTGCTGATCCTTTTGGAGATCCAGAGCTTCCCTCCTCCAGGAAGCCGTCCCAGACTTCTGTAGCCCATCTCCCTCTCTGAGGACGTGTTCTCATCAAAAGTGTCTCGTGATATGGGGCTCACACGCGTGCTTTTAATTATGATTTGGGTTTGTTGATTCCTTCCTTCCTTTCAGCCTTAAAATTTTTTTAATGCCTCCAGGCATTGTGCTATAGGTTAGGAATGATTCAGAATCTTCTCAGCCTTCAAGATCTCATAGACTGATAAAAACCACAGCAGCCACCACCCAAAAACCTTGGTAAGCGTGTTAAAAATGCCTGACCACGTCCATAACCTGAAATTGCCTTGCTTCCTTCTTCCCTCCCCCCTCTCTTCCCTGCCTCCTCCTGAGCCCCCAGGCTAACGTGGGGACAGTCATGCTGGGTCATAGAGTATCTGAGCAGGTGACTTCAGAAGGACCTGCCGAAGAGTTTTCCAAGGAGCTTCTGACCTTTCACACTCCCACCAGCAGGTGACGTCCCCATTGCTTCACACTGTTTTGGTGATGGCAGGTTTTCTTCTGTGGGTTGCTTCAGTGGGTGCCAAGTTGGATTGCACTGGAATTGTCATTTGCGTTTGGTGGCAAATGGTGTTGAATATCTTTGGTCATTCCTCTGTCTTCTTGTACCAGGTGTGTTTTCAAGTCTTTTCTTCATTATTGGTGCTATGCATGCATTTCTTAGAATTATTATAGGAATTATATATATGATGCAAATCCTTTATCAGATACGTATCAGATAAATACTTTTTTCACAGTGTATGAATTGCCTTTTCTTTTTCTTAATGACATCTTTTGACTATCAGTCATTTTTAATTTAATAAAGTCCAGTTCACCCTTTTTTTTTTTTATGGTTTGTGCTTTTAAGGCCTGCTCTAGGAAATCTTTGCCCACCTCAAAGTCATGAAGATTTTCTTAAATGTTTTCTTCTAGAAGCTTTAGAGTTGTAGCATTTACATTTGTACACTTAGTACAAGTTGAATTTTTGCGGGCATGTGGATGAGATCAACAGGGGGGTTAATTTTGATCCATCCTATTGTTCCAGTACAATCTGTTGAAGTCCTTCTGTTCCCCCATTAAACTGCCCTGATATCTTTATTGAAAATAAATTAACTATAGGTGTGAGAATCAATCTCCCACTCTCAATTCTAGTTCACGGTTCCGCATGGCTATCCTTATGCCAATATCACACTGTCTCGATTTTTGTAAATTTTTAGTAAATCTTTAAATCAGGTAGCGTGAGTCCTCTAACTTTGTTCTTTTTCAACATTGTGCAGGCTCTCAAAGTCCCTCACATTTCTATACATTTTAGAGTTAAACCATCAATTTCTTAAAAAAAAAAGAATGCCCATGGGTGGGCATTTGTTTGGGTTGAGATCAATTTGATAAAAATTACACATTAAGAATATTCAGTCTTTCAAACCATAGACATTGAAAAGTTCTCCATTTTGGGTGGTACTTGTGGCTCAAAATGGTAGGGCGCTGGCCCCATATGCCAGAGGTGGCAGGTTCAAACCCAGCCCCGGCCCCGTAAAAAAGATTATTAAAGAAAAGTTTTCCATTTATTTAGCTTGTCTTTAATTTATGTCAGCAATGTTCCATTGTTTTTGTGTAAAAGCTTTAAATATATTTTGTTATATTTATGTCAGGGTATTTATGGTTTTACGTTTTACAAATGGAATTGTTTTTAAATTTTATTTCCCAATTGTATGCTGCTACTGTAGACTTTTTTTGTTGTTGTTGTTGTTTGTATTTGTTTTTTAGTTTTTGGCTGGGGCTGGGTTTGAACCCGCCACCTCAGGCATATGGGGCCAGCGCCCTACTCCTTTGAGCCGCAGGCGCTGCCCCAGACTGTTTTCTGCACACTGACCACACATCCTCTGGCCCTGCTGTCTTCACTTCTCTCCGGCCACATGTTCTGTGTGTCTGCCCGCTTACCTGTATCTTAATACGTAAGAAGCGTCTCTTGCCCGGCATGGAGAGGCAGCTAGCTTTTTTACCCATTCAGACAACTTCTCTGTTTGAATGGGAATGTTTCATCAGTCTCTATTTAACGTAAACATTGATATAATTACATCTGTCATCCTGCTATTTTTCTAAATAGGCTTTTGGTTTTTCCTTTCTAGCCTGTTTTATACTGATCAAATATTTTGCAGTGCTCCAGTTGATTTCCTGAATTGGTTTCTGGCTCTATTTCTTTGTATTATTTTCTGTGTGGTTGCTCCAAAGAGTAAAACACACTTTTAGAAGTGATGTCGTGTAATACCACTTCACATAAATGGTGAAACCAACCCGCCCAGCAACCTTTCTGCTATTATTGTCATTTATTTTATTTCTAGGCAAGCAGGAGGCTCCACAACTCAATGTTACATTTTGCTTTAAATAACTAGGTGTCTTTTAAAGAATTTTAGAGATAAAAACGCATCTTTCATTTTCACCCTCGCATGACCGTGTCTTTCTTTTCCATTCTTTGTAATAGATTTGGTTTCATATTTGTTCCCGTGTCCCTTCTGTTTGAGACCTTTCTTTAGAGTGTCTTGCACTGCTAATTCCCTGGTGGCACAGGGCCTCAGCCTTTGTTATCGTAGAGACTTTATACCCCTCTGTTTTTGAAGGCTATCTCACTCTTGTGTTTTTGTTTCCATTTTATTTTGGGGGGGCTGTTGGACAGAGAATTGTGCATTGACACTAAACATATCACTGTTCTGTCTTCTGGGCAGTTTCTTTTTCTTTTCTGGTAAGAAGTCAGTCATTATTGATCATCGCTCCTTCCCGGATGACATCTCCTTATTGTAGACATCAGCGGTTTGACCCAGATGTGCCTGGGTGTTACTCTGTTTATCTAGCTTGAAGTGCTTGGAAATTCGTGGATCTGTAGATTGATGTTTTTCACCAAATTTGGAGCCACTTTGGAAGTTATTTCTTCCTCATTTTTTCCCTTCCATTCTCTGTCTCTTTCATTTTCCAAAACCCCAAATGCACATACAATGGCCAACTTGGTTTTAACGCACAGGTTGCTAAGTTTTTCTTCATTTATTGTCTAATCTTTTTCTTTTTTGGAGACAAAGTCTTACTGTGTTGCCCAGGCTAGAGTGCTCGAGCGTCATCCATCACAGTTCACAGCAGCCTCAAACTTCTGGGCTCAAGGGATCCTCTTGCCTCAGTCTCCTGAGTAGTGTGAGCCACCACATGCTAAGTTTTGTTTTGTTTTTTCCTATTTTTAGTAGAGACACGGTCTCACTCTTGCTCAGACTGGTCTCAAACTCCTGAGCTCAAGCAATCCACCTGCCTCAGCCTCCCAGAGTGCTAGGATTATAGGATTGAGCCACCATGCCCAGCTTCTATTTTCTAGTCTTTTATTATAAAATCTTTCAAATATACAGAAAAATTGAAGAAATTATAGACTAAATGCCCATATTCTTACTGCTAAGATTCCACAGTGATCATTTTTTACTACCTATCCATCCATCTGTTCATTTTTCTATCCTAATTTTTGGATGGCTTTCAGAGTAAGTTGTAGACATGGATACATTTCATCTCAGAATATTTGTTCATTTCTTTCCTTAAGGTAAGATCTACATACAGTTTTTACATGTATCACTGGTAAGTTTTGACAAATGTGTAGATTTTAATTGTACCCTCTGATGAGTTTTCACAAATGCATACACCTGTCACACACCCTACAAAGATGCAGAGCACCATCGCTACTCCAGAAGATCTTCTCATGCCCTTTCCTCCCAATCCTCTCATTCCAACACAAGCACAGCTGTGATTAATTGTTACTAATGGTCAATTTTCCTGTTTAATATTTCATATAAATAAAATAATGCAATATGTATGCTTTTCTGGAAGACTTTTTTTTTTAACCTAATGCTCTTTGAGAGCTATGTAGGTCATAGCATATAACAGGAGCACGTGCATTTGTGTTGCTGAATAATATTCCCTTGTGTGAAGATGCCACATTTTGTTTAGCCAGTCAGTCTACGATTAAAAATGGCCCCAGGACTGCATTGGGAATATCTGCTTTGGGATATTCTCAATAAAGCTGCTATGAATCTTCTTGCATGAGTTTTTTCTATAGACACTTATTTTCCTTTCTCTTGGGTAAATACTTAGAAGCAGAATTGTTTGGTCATAGAACAGATTTGTTTAATTTTATAAGAAACGGCCAGAACTGTTTTCAAAGTGGTTGCATTTTTATACAGTCCTGCCACCCATTTGTGAGTCTCCACTGTGCCATATACTTTCCAACATTATTGTCAGCCTCTTAAATTTTAGTCATGTTGGGTGTGTTTATACACTTCATGATTTTCGTTTTTATTTTCCTGATGTCCAACTCTGTGGAGGCTTTTTCACGTGCTAATTAGTCGATTACGTATCTCCTTTTGTGAAATGTCTGTTCAAATCTTTGCCTTCTTTTAACAAATTGGTATTTTTAAATATAGCATTAAATCGTATGCATTCTTTTTATATTTTGGACACCGATCCTTGCAAAACAGCGTTTTGAGAGTATTTTCTTCAAATCAATGGCCTGTTTACTCATTTTCTTAGTGGTGTCTTTGGAGGAACAAAATATTTTCATTTTGATGATGCCAAATTTATTATTTTATTTCCTTTATAGCTGTTGAAATTTGTAGTTTGGGTTTCACTTCAGAAACCTTAGGTTACTCAATCTCTTGTGTTTTGTTTTCAGGATCTTTATGGTTTTAGATGTTATGTTAAAAATCTAAACCAGAGATTCAAAGATGAACCATCTGTGACTCATCTCAAGTTGATTTTTGTTTATGTTATGGCTTTTTTCTTTTCATATTACTATTCAGTTGTTTCTGTACCATTTACTGATAAGATTTTCTTTCCCCATTGAAAAAATGTTGACCCATTAATCTGGAGTCAATTGACGCTATAAACAGTGGTTGCTCATTTTTCTGAAAAACTCTTTATTCTCTGTTCTTTAGATTGAGCGATTTCTATTGATCTGTCTTCACATTTCCTGACCCTTCATTCATAACAGCTATTTTTTAGGCCCTTTTTTGTTAATTACCTGTGCCATCTGGCTGTCTGTTTCTATGAACTACCAATCCCTGGACTGTGGCTCCCACTTTTCTGCTTCACTTGTCTGGTCCTGTTTTACCGCATGTGAGATATTGTAGAAATTACTTTGTGGAGTTAGGGTTGTGTTGTTTTCTTCTAAAGGTTGTGAGTTATACTATTGCGGACATTCAAAATCCTGGTGAATTCTCATATTCTATTAGGCTTTGCTTTATCTTTTGTTGTTGTTTGTTAGGACTGGTCTATGTTAGTTTCATCATGAGTGATAAGATGTGGCCCTTGCTCTGGGTCAATTGTGGGTGACTTTGCCCCCTTTCCATAGATACTTTGCACTGTCTGGAGACATTTCACATTGTCACAAGCGGGGGCTGGGGTGCTAGTGGCATCTGGTAGGTAGAGGGCAGGGTTGCTACTAAACACCCAGGACAATTGCCACATGCTCAAAAAACCCAGTGGTGCCGAGGTCAGGAAACCTGCTGGGGGGTGGAGCCCTTACCCTAGAAGCGCGGCCTGGACGCAGTCTCGACTGGGCTGCACCCCAAGGCTTCTGTGCCCTGAGTTTATCTGGATGATGATGGGAGGTAAGCGGGCGCTCAGTGAGTTTTTAAAAGCACAGTGTCCCAGGCCCATCCTGAGAGGTTCTGACTCTTGGGTGTGGGCTGGGACCTGGGAATCTCCATGGTAGATCCCAGGGAGATGCTGATTCAATTCTTAGTTTGGGACTCACCACTCTAAGCCCCACTGGGACCACACTGGGGCAGGAAAGGCAGTTTTCCTTTCTCTAGGTCAGTGATTTTCAACCAATGTGTTGTGAGAGGATCTTAGGTGTGTCGCAAACATTTTTAAAGGTCATTAATTATTTTCCGAAGAACTTCAAAGCTCAGTAATGTATTCTTTTTTGACTCTTTTTTTGGATCAATATAACTTAAGTGTGCTGCAAAAGTTCAACTATAACTTCAAGTGTACTATGAGATTAAAAAAAAAAAAGGTTGAAAAACACTGCGGACGCCTTCCGTGGGATTGCACCGCAGATGCGCTGATTTAATGTGGGGAGAAGGTCCTTTCACGCTCCAGACACGAAACACACTTTGGCCGTAGCATCTGAGAAAAGATGTCATCTGAGAGTCATTATTCTCGGCCCTTCCCTGCAGATACAGATTCCAGGAGCTGCACACACTTGCTCTGTTTCCAGACCACAGGGCCTTTGAGGTTCTTCCCTGGTGTGGCTCCTGGACCTCCAGGTAAAGCGCCTTGTGGCAGCCATCAGACCTTCCCTGAGACCCGGCTCTGGGTTGCAAGAGACACTTACAGGCTCTCTGCTTGCTCACTCCACAGTTAATGGTAATTTATGAGTTTTAATCATCCCGCGACATAGGGAAAATATGGCCGGGAGTTATTTCAATAAGGAAATCCATCTATTTTTATACCTCAGCCCTCATCTCTGCAGCATCCTCTCCAAATTACCTGTTCCCAAAGACTGATTAAATGTTTGGAGAGGAGAAGCTCACAGGCTTCCTGGCTTCCCTACCTCAGACAGGCGTTTCCAAAAGCTAAAGTCCAAATTACCCATCAATACTCCAAGCAGGCTGGCTTTCCATAGCCAAAAATGCAGGACAACTTTGCAGAATTCACCTAGGTGGGTAGATTCACACCTAGTACCTTGTATGGGGCCAGCCTAGGATTTTAGAAACATATTTTACTCACTTATTCATGCTCAGTCTTATATTTTTGTTCATTCACCCACTGATTAATTCATTTATTTGTAAGTCATGCACATACCCACGAAACAAACTATATTCATCCTTACTCTCTGCCAGGCGCTCAGCATGGCCCTAAGCCTGTGGAGATGGTGAGTTTTTACTTACTCATCAATGTGTATTGAATACCCACTATGTGCCAGGTACTCTGCCCCCTCAATGACCCAGGGAGGAAAAGACAGACAAGGTTACGGTTCTCACGGTTCATTTTGTAAACCTGGGGAAAATGCAGATAAACCAGTTAATAAGAAAATAAATAAGATCATTTGAGAAACGAGTGCCATCAAGGGAATAAAACAGGGCCCAGGACTAGGGAGTGGTCAGGGGGTCAGGGAGGCTTCTCTGTGGAGGTGACATTGAGCTGAGACCATGGCGAGAAGCAGCCAGCTGTGGGAAGAATCCAAGGCAGAATGTTCCAGGCTGAGGGAATAGCAGGTGCCACACTCCTGAGACATGCACGTGGCCATAGTACTGGGGGGGGGGGGAGGAGAAGCAGGGCATGAAGTCAGCTGGGTGGGCAGGGGCTGGAGCATGCGGGCTGTGCAGATCAGGGAAGAGCTCTTAAATGTTTTTCTGCCTGGGAGACTTGTCTGTTGTCCTCTGTTTATCTGTTTGTCCATCCGTATGGACTTACATGCTCCTTTTATCCTTTGAGGAATAATCCAGTACCACTTGATTTTATTGCTCGGATTGTTCCATATTTGGCACTGGGAGCTTTTCCAGTTGGATCCTGTTTCCCCTTGATATCTTCCCATTGTTGTGTTTTTTCCTTTTTTTCAAGAAAGACTCTCTGGTCTACCAGATGCTCCACGCTAGGGTCTCTGGTTTTATTCTGAGTGTCTGTATCAGGCCATTTTGCAGGGTGATCTCTCGGCAAGTGACGGCCATAGAGACTTTCTTCACATCTATCCCTGGGGGCACCTTCCTCTCCATCCAGACAGGCGGCCTCATGGAGCTGTGGCAGTTCCCACACACAAGCTCCCACAGGTCTCCCCTGGTCTCTGCCCTTTGTCCTCTGGTGCGTCTTTCCTTCCCTGCATCCATGCCCTTTGACACGTGAAAGCTCAGGTCCTCCTACTGACGGGATGAGGTGCATTTCTACCTTGGTGTGGGCCCGGCCATGGGACTTGCTTTAGCCAACTGGGTGAGGCAGACTGGCATTGTGCCCTATCCAAGCCTGGGTCTTAAGAAGCCTGTGAGTTTCCTTTTATTCTTTTGAGCTTATAGCATCATCTTGAGCAGAACATGTCTGGGTTAACCTGTTCATCTCATCCTACAGCTTAGAGTCACCAATCCAACCTAGCGCAGACCCCCAGCTGATCCACAAGCTAAATAAACACTACTGAATGCCTGGAGGATTTGTGCTTGCAACCCATGCCACCCAGATTACTGTTTCACAAGCAGGCCGATAACCCTTCAAGGCTCAGTGAAGGGCCCCCTCCTCCAAGACCTTCCCTTATATCAAGGAACCTCACTCATCTCTGCCTTTCTGTCATCACACTTTGCAGACATTCTGAGATCTATTTATGGAATAGAAATAATGTAATAATCTTAAATGCTAAGCATGAGCTAGACACAGGTATTTATGTGCATTCATTCATTTAAATTTTCCCCTAACCCTATGAGGTCAGCACTCTTACTGTCCCAGTTGTAGAGCTGGGGAAAAACACACTAGTAAATTCAGAGGTCAAACAACTTACTCAAGGCTCCAGCACTACTGCCTGGCTCCTGGGCAAGGTTTCCCCAATCTCTGTGCTACCTCTTGTAATAACACATGTGATTGCCAGGCACATATCTGAGGGAAGACGTACTATACTAGATGCAGTGGTGCAGGGCCGGGCGAGGCCGAGGCTGGGTCC
>CAUYQV010024544.1:0-46843 GCA_963574575.1 Galagoides demidoff | reverse complement strand
AACCAAAAAAAAAATGGCCGGGCATTGTGGCGGGTGCCTGTAGTCCCAGCTACTTGGGAGGCTGAGGCAGGAGACTCGCTTGAGCCCAGGAGTTGGAGGTTGCTGTGAGCTGTGATGCCATGGCACTCTACCCAGGGGGATAGCTTGAGGCTCCATCTCACAAAAAAAAAAAAAAAAGACATGAACATGGGCTGGGCATGGTGGCTCACGCCTATAACCCCAGGACTTTGGGAGGCTGAGGCCAGATGAGTGCTTGAGCCCAGGAGTTTGAGACCAGCCTGAGCAACATAGTGAAATCCCGTCTCCACTAAAAATAGAAAAAATTAGCTGGGCATGGTGGCATGTGCCTGTAGTCCTAGTTATTCAGGAGGCTAAGGCAGGAGGATCTCTTGAGCTCAGGAGTTGGAGGTTTCAGTGACCTATGATGATGCCACTGCACTCTAGCCTGGGCAACAGAGCAAGACTCTGCCTCAAAAAAAGAAAGGAAGGGGAGGGAGTCTCACTTTTTGACCTTTGGTAGAGTGATGTGGTGTCATAGCTCACAGCAACCTCAAACTCTTAGGCTCAAGCAATCCTCCTGCCTCAGCCTTCTGTGTAGCTAGGGCTACAGGCACCAACCACAAGATCTGTCTAGTTTTTCTATTTTTAGTAGAGATGGAGTCTCAGGTTGGTCTTGAACTCCTGAGCTTAGGCAATCCACCTGTTTTGGCCACCCAGAATGCTAGGATTACAGGCAGAAGCCACCAGAACTGGTCCCATCCACTTCTGACAGAGCACAGGCCCTGCTCACCACCTGCTGGGACTGAAGGACTCTCCCAGCTGGCCCTCCTGGACTTATTTCCTCCAGGATAAGCTCAGGGCCATCTCTGCAACATGACACTGTGGTCAGATCGTCCCTGCTTGCATCCATTCCATGCTGCCCAGTGTCCATGCTGTCAAAGAAGCCCGCTTCCCTTCTATCTCACCCCTCCTTTCCCCGCTCCAGAATCTAGATGACAAAGCCACCTGCCTTCACCGTGCTTCTGGGCCTTTGCACATTGCTGATCCTCCTGCCCAGGATGCTCCCCACCACGTCTTCCCTAGACCTGATCCATGTGCTTCTCAGAGCCAAGAGGCTCCGGGTCAACCCTTGCTGCGGGAAAGCACCCCTGGAGGTGTACCATTTGCTGGCTCCAAGGGTGCGGCAGAGCCCCACTGCTAGGCGTCAGTCCCTCGCCTGGCTCTTAACAGAGGCTCCACAGCAACGCGAGAGTGGAAAATTAGGGCCAGAGCTGGGGAGCCTTAAAGGAGGTCCGGGGGGCCGTGTTATGGGGAAACTATCAAAGATTTGAGACCCAAGAAATGTCATTCTGAGGTGTTTTACGGAGGTGATCATGCAGAAAGAGGGCAGAGGGGATGTGCCCGGGCAGCAGGAGAAGAGCAGGTGGGGAGCGAGAGCAGCGCCCGCCAGATCAGAACGCGGTGGGGCGAGGGGAGGGGCTGGAAAAGAAGGGTGGGCTGCCGCCCTTCAGCAATGACCCACTGCGACTGTCCGCTCCCACACTGCAAAATCAGAGCCGAGCCTCGCAGGCGGTGGGGGTGGGGTGTGCGTGCGTAGAGCCATCCGGTCAAACTGGAAAAGGAGAGGCTGGCGGTAGACCAGCGCGCCAGACACAGCTGCCCTGGAGAGTCGGAGCAGTCCCCGGCTCCGGGGAAAGACCTGCGGCTGCCCCTGTTCCTGAGGACAGAACACTGCATCCTGAGGAATCGGAAATGCAGCGAGGAGAACTTCAGGGCTGGGGTGGGAGGACTACCGGGGGCGGTGCGCGCACTGCCCAGGGCAGTAGGACCGGGCAGGAGGGGCTCCAACCATCCCTTCCTTTTAGAGTCCCCTCACCCACCACGCCCTTCACTCCTGCGGCCACTGCCGGGAACTGAGACGCTACCGCCATCAACTCCCGACTTCACTCCCCCAAACCCCTTCTTTCCCCTGCCTCACTCTACTCCACACTTGCCCGACTCACCCTGTAACAGTTCGGGTGATTTCAGTGGCTACTTGCAAAGGTCAACCCACAGCGCTTCACACAGTAAACAAGAGTTAGTGGCTTGTGTAACCGAGAAGTCCGGGAGGCAGGATTTGCACAGGCGTTGGGTCTGGTTTCCAGCATTGCAGTTGACCGTGCAAAGCAGAGCTGACCCCTCACATTCAAAAGAGAACAATTGAAAGGAGAAAAAAACAACCCTCCCCTATATTCCAGGATTGCACAGACCCTCCGACAGCAATAGCTAGAGGCGGATCCCCACATCCCTTTTTTTGGATTCTCAAAGGAATCCATGGCCCCAAAGCGCTTGAAAACATTGCTCAGCATAAAAGTTCAAGATAATTGTCCTTAATAATGTTAAGCCTGCTCAAAGTCTATTTACAGGGTTTTTAAAATTTCAAATTAATCTGAGGGTTCAAAGGATTAGGGTACAATGTTTGTTAGGTAAAGCTCCTGTTGTAGTTCTGCCCCTCCCCCCAGGAGGTGTGCCATATTCCCTTACACTGTGCCCATTGAGTGGGAGTACGCCAATCCTCCTCCGTCCTCTCGCCTGTCCCCCAACTTTAATTAAATTGAGTTTTTCTCATGCGTAGGAGTGTATTAGTTGGTCTACTGGCTTCATATTCGTATTGACTATATGGGATACTTGCTTTTCCATCCTTGTGATAGTTTACTAAAGAGAATGATTATGGATAATGAGCCTTTTTTCAAGTGTTTGCTGGCCACTCATCTGTTTTCTTTTTTTTTTTTTTTTGAGACAGAGTCTTCACTACGTTGCCCTCAGTTCAGTGCCATGGTATCACAGCTCACAGAAACCTCAAACTCTTGGACTCAAGCAATTCTCCTGCCTCAGCCTCCCAAGTAGCTGGGACTACAGGCACCTGCCACAATGCCTGGCTAGTTTTTGTTGCAGTTGTCATTGTTGTTTAGCTAGCCCGGACAAGGTTCGAACCTGCTACCCTGGGTGTATATGGCTGGCGCTGTAACCACTGTGCTACAGGTGCCAAGCCACCCATCTGTTTTCTCAGATGAGGTTCTATTTAGTTTCTGTTTAGGGGATCTGTCCAGTCCTGTCAGAGGAGTATTAATGTCCCCAGCTATTATGGTGTTGTAAGATATCATATTGTTTAGACCAATTAAGGTCTGTTTCACAAATCTGGGAGCATTTAAGTTGGGTGCATAAATATTTAGAATTGAAATATCCTCTTGTTGTATTCTTCCCCGGACCAGTATGAAGTAACCACAGAGGTTTTGTTCATGTCTCTTGCCCAGTGGTAGAGGGGATCATTTGCTTTTTTTGTTAATTAATTTGGGTCCTCTGTAGATTCTAGTTATCAACCCTTTGTCAGATTCATAACATGCAAATATTTTCTTCTATTTTGAAGGCTGTCTATTTGTTTTAACTGTTGTGCCCTTAGCTGTGCAGAAGCTTTTTAGCCAAATTAAGTTCCATTTATTTATTTTTGTTGTTGCCACTGGAGTCTTCTTCATAAAATCTTCCCCCCAGGCCAATATTGTCAAGAGTTTTTCCCATGCTTTCTTATAGGATTTTTATCATTTCATATCTAAAATTTAAATCTTTTGTCCTTCATGAGTCAATTTTTGTAAATGGTGAAAGTTACAGATCCAGTTTCAGTCCTTTACATGTGGTTATCCAGGTCTTCCAGCACCATTTCCTGAATAGGATCGTTTTCCCCAGTGTGTGCTTTTGTTTGGTTTATTGCAGATCAGATGGCAATAAGAGGCTGATTTCATCTCTAGGTTTTCTATTCTGTTCCGTGTATCTATGTCTCTATTTTTATGCCAATACCATGCTGTTTCGGTCACGGGGTGTAATATAACCGAAGTCTGGTAGAGTGATGCCTCCAGCTTTATTTTCATTACTAGGAATTGCCTTGGCTCTATGGAGTCTTTCCTGGTTCCATACAAAATGGAGAGCTATTTTTTCAAGTTCTTCAAAGTTTGATGTTGATATTTTAATGGGGATTGCATTAAATCTGTAGATCTCTTTGGGTAGTCTAGACATTTCAATAATGTCGCTTCTTCCTAGCCAAGAGCATGGTATATTCTTCCATTTGATAATGTCTTCTGCTAGTTCTTTTCTCAGGGTTTTGTGATTCTCTCTGTAGAGATCCCTCACCTCCTGTATTAGATATATTCCCAGGTATCTCATTTTTTTTTGAAGCTACTGTAAACAGTATTATATCCTTAATTTTCTTCTTTACTTGACAGTTACCAACTGTTACCATTGTATACAAAGGCTACTGATTTGTGGACATTGATGTTAGACCCTGAGACATTACCATACTTCTTGATCTCTTCCAGCAGTCTGTGGTTGAGTCTCTGAGGTTTTCTAAGTATAAGAACATATCACCAGCAAAGAGTGAGAGTTTGACCTCCTCTGCTCCCAAGTGGATGCCCTTAATGTCCATCTCTTGCCTGATTGCATTGGCTAGAACTTCTAGCACCATGTTGAACAGTAGTGGTGATAGTGGACATCTTGTCTGGTTCCAGTGCTAAGTGGAAAAGCTTTCAGTTTTACTCCATTTACCATGATATTGGCTGTGAGTTTGTCATAGATGACTTCTATTAGTTTAAGAAATGTGTCATCTATACCTACTTTTTTTTTGTGAGACAGAGTCTCACTCTGTCGCCCTGGGTAGAGTGCTGCTGCATCACAGCTCACAGCAGCCTCTAACTCCTGGGCTTAGATGATTTTCTCGCCTCAGCCTCCCAAGTAGCTGGGACTACAGGCACTCACCACAACGCCGGCTACTTTTTATTGCAGTTGTCATTGTTGTTTAACTGGCCCAGGATGGGTTCAAACCCTCCACCTTCGGTGTATGTGGCTGGCGCCGTAACCACTGTGCTATAGGTACCGAGCTTCCTCAAGCACTCTTATTAGAAAAGGGTATTGAATTTTGTGGAATGCTTTTTCTGCATCTATTAAGAGGATCATATGATCTTTGTTTTTGTTTCTCTTTATGCAGTGAATTACATTTATGGATTTGTGTAGGTTACATGAACCTTGAATCCCTGGGATAAAGATTACTTGATTGTGGGGTCTGATTTTTTTTAATGTGTAACTGTATTCTATTTGCTAGGATTTTATTGAGTATTTTTGCATCCATATTCATTAGTGAGATTGGTCTATAGTTCTCCTTTTTTGCTGGGCTCTTTCCTGATTTTGGTCCACTCACAGTTTTGGCGGGGGTTGCATTTTTTGGCTGGGGCCTGGGTTTGAACCCACCACTTCTGGCATATGGGGCTGGTGCCTTACTCCTTTGAGCCACAGGCACTGCCCAGTCCACTCACAGTTCTAAGAACCTAGATGTGGCATAGGATTCATTCTGACTCCCATGTCAGTATAGATAATCTTTTTAACATTTGTTCTTAGGGCAATTATGTGGCAGAATAATACTTAATGCATCTTTCTCCTTATGTTTATGAAGTCCTAACATAAAAGAACTTCACCTAAAATGCAATTTATAACCCCAATGAGATGTCTCTATACATCTATTACAGTATCTAAAATTAAGGACACCAACTATATCAACTGTTGGTAAGGATGTGCAGCAGAACTCTCATACACTGCTGGTAAGGACGTAAAATGAAACTATCACTTTGGAAAACAGCTTAACAGTTTCTTAAAAAGTCAAATACATGATCCAGCCATTATATTGTTAGGCATTTACCCAAGAGAAATGAATGCAATGTCCACACAATGACTTATGCACAAATGTTCTTCACAGCTTTAATTGTCAAATTGCAAAACTGGAAATAACCCAATGTCTACGAACAGATGAAAGGGATAAACAGATTGTGGCATGATGCTTGCAGTGGAATACTCTTAAGCAACAAAAAGGAATGAACTCTTTTTTTTTTTTGAAGACAGAGCCTCAGGCTGTCCCCCTGGGTAGAGCGCTGTGGCATCACAGCTCACAGCAAACTCCAACTCCTGGGCTCAAATGAGTCTCCTGCCTCATCCTCCCAAGTAGCTGGGACCACAGGCACCCGGCCACAATGCCTGGCTCTTTTTTGGTTGCAGCCGTCATTATTGTTTGGTGGGCCCAGCTGGATTCCAACCTGCCACCTTAGGTGTATGTGGCTGGCACCTTAGCCACTTGAGCCACAGGCCCCGAGCCAGAACGAACCCTTGATACACTCAGCAACCTAGTTGAATCTCAAAATAACGTTGAGTGAAATGAAACAGAAAAAGAACATATACTGTATTATTTTATTCATATATAATTTCAGGAAATATGAGCTTCTCTAGAGTGAGAGAAGCAGCTCCATGATGGCCTAGCCACAGTGAGGAGGGAGGGAGGGATTACCAAAGGGCACAGGAAACTTTGGAGGGAATGGATACATTCGTTATGTTCATAGCAGTGATGTTATCACAAGTGTATACATGTTAAAACTTGCCAAATTGTATGCATTAAATATAAAGTTTATTGCTTGTCAATTATGCCTCAACAAAGCTGTTTAGAAAAAAGATGTGACCAAAGTCTTAAAGGGAAAGATTGAAAGTAGGTGTTAGATGCCCACTATATTTTCCCCCCTTTTACTCTTAGGATATTGTGTTTAGGGCTTTATTTTAAATTTCCCCTTTTCCTATCCTATCTCTCTTTCAATTAGAAAATCTGGGCTCGGTGCCTATGGCTCAAGCAGCTAAGGCGCCAGCCCAATACACCTGAGCTGGCAAGTTCAAATCCAGCCCGGGCCCGCCAAACAACACTGACAGCTGCAATCAAAAAATAGCCAGGCGTTGTGGCAGATGCCTGTACTCCAAGCTACTTGGGAGGCAGAGGCAAGAGAATTGCCTGAGCCCAGGAGTTGGAGGTTGCTGTGAGCTGTGATGCCACAGCACTCTACCCGGGGGGACAGCTTGAGGCTCTGTCTCAAAAAATAATAATGATAAATAAATAAATAATAAAACTACAGGGAAAATTTATAGTTAAATGTACCCTTATTTACAAAATATTCACCATAAAATTTTATAAAATATTTATGTGTTGATGTATAAATATTAAAAACATATACAACATGAGTTTGTTAATTTTTCCTATTTATGACAACTTTTGAGATACCCTATACATCGTTCCATAACACATTTCTATTAGCTACAGAAAAAAACTTAAAGACACAAGGCATCCTCTTCCCATAGCTGAACTATTTTAATCTATAAAATATAGCAAAGAGTGGCATGGATGTCTTGGTTGGAGGGGAGGAGATATCAGTACCATACTGATAAGTCGACAAGCTTCCCTTAACCTCAGTCCCAGACCTTAATGTTTTCAATTGCTTCAATAGCCTCTGCCCAAGTCTAGTCAGACTGAAAGTGCCAGGGATAGACCTGAGTCATAAACCATACATTCAAGGCCAAGACCAGGATCACTGTAAAACCCTTAATAATAGCCTCACAGGAACACTAATAAAATCTGAAAGGAACTGGCAATCCTTAATGCCTCCCATCCCATCCTCTGGGAGTTCTTCAGGCCGTGGAAGATCATGGCCCCTCATGGCCATACCCCTGCCACCCTGTCCTCAGCCCTTGCCCAGAACCAAAGGTCACTCTGTGAGAAGACAGGTGGCATAGCACATGTCCTTGCTGTCTCATTTATTATTCATCTGCCTCAGGAAACTAGAAATTGGATAGCATGTTCACTGCCAGATTTAATAGAGGCTGGGCAATAATGCAAGAAGTCATATTATATCTTTGTATGCTCTAGGTCAAATCAAGAAGTGGAAATAAGGCTCGGCGCCTGTAGTTCAAGCAGCTAAGCTACACTGGAGCTGGCGGGTTCAAATCCATCCAGGGCCCACCAAACAAAATTGACAACTGCAACCAAAAAAAAAAAAAAAAAAACAGCCAGGTGTTATGGCAGGCACCTCCCAGCTACTTGGGAGGCTGAGGCAAGAGGATCTCTTAAACCCAAGAGTTTGAGGTTGCTGTGAGCAGTGATGTCACAGCACTGTACCCAGGGCAACAGCTTGAGAGACTCAGTCTCAAAAAAAAAAAAAAAAGAAGTGGAAATAAATCTACATATAATCAAAAAGTATGTCTTAGTTCATTCAAGCTGCTATAATACTGCAGATTGGGTAATGTATAAAATTATAAAATTTTTACTGCAGATTGGGTAATTTATAAAATTATAAAAATTTTATTTCTCAACATTTAGAGCAGCAGTTCTCAACCTGTGGGTCGCAACCCCTTTGTAACAATGAAAATACATTGCAGCATCAGGAAAGTTGAGAACCACTGATTTAAAGGCACGGAGGTATAGGATCAAGGTGCCATCAAGTTTGGTGTCTGGGGAGAGCTGTTCTCTGCTCTTGTGGATGCCTCCTAGAGAAGGGACACTGTGTTCTCACATGGCTGAAGGGACGTAATGGACCCACTCCCTAAAGCCCTCTTTAGAGTCCTAATCCCATTCCTGAGGGCTCCACTCTCATGACTTAATCACCCCTTAAAAGTCCCACTTTTGAGTACTATCACTTTGGCAATTAAGCTTTGACATGGGAATTTTGGAGAACACATTTAGACCATTGCAAAGAGCAAAAATATTTGGAGCTCCTGAAATGTGCAAGCAAATCTGCAAGAATTTAGTTATCGTGAGGAATACAAGGATGAAAAACAACAAGACCCCAGGAGATAACATCCTAAACCTGACAGAGGCTGGAGGTGTGCTTCGTGACGCAGTCCTGTCTCTGTGCAGCCTGCCAAGGATGGTAGCGCGAAATCTGCTTGTTTCTTTCAAAGCCTTGCCAGGGGAAAGGAGACTATCTTGTGTCTGTAACAAGCAGATTGAACTGCTTGTGAGTGGAGTGACTTATAGCTCCAAAGAGAATTTTTTGTGAGTTGTTTTATACTAGAAAATACGCCATTGGACATCTCATACTACAGAACAGTCCTGTTGTAACTTTAAGAGCACACAGCATGTGCTCTCAGGACAGAGTGCTACACAAAGATAGATGTCCACGTGGTTCCCAAACTGCCACAATAAATCCCACATGCATGGAAAAGATCATTTGATAAAAACTTGAGGTCAAATATTGGTACATGAGGAACTGAACATGAACCCCCTCTTACCCTGGTCACTTCTCATTTCCCCTGTAAGTTAAACTCCAGATGTGCAAGGTGCTTGGGCCATCTCCCCCTTCCTTCCTCTGTTCACACCTCCCTCATCTCATTGACACACATCCATTACCGTAATGTTTTCAGTGATCATCAATAATGAAAGAATGAATGCAGTATCAAAGCTGTATCAGGTAGGCATAGATTTGGGTATAAGTGAATTCAAAAAACAACAACCTTGCTACAAGGTCTTACAGAGATATGGGTTTATATTAAGGGAAGAAATACCAAGGCTGTCAGAGTAGCTCAGAATTCCACAAGTTAGGATCTCAGGATGGCCTCTGCACTTCCAGATCCTACATTCAATTTCCAGGAAGGAAGAAGGGAAGAGGCTAAAGGCCTTCTGCCCAGGATGCATTGTCTTTCTGCCCAGGATGCATTGTCTATTTGCATGAGACAGGAATGTTCTCCACCACCATCACTAGCCAAAACTGAGGCACATGACTGCCTCAGGCAGAAGGTGTCTAAGAAAAGGTAGGGTTTAGCTTTTAGCCTCTACAAAAGGAGAAGGCAAGGAAAAAGTTGGTGGGAATGGAGTTCAGTGAGCCAAGCCCTGATGCCCTATATGGGCAGTTCTTTTTCCAAGAATAAATGGTTTTCACACATCTTGCACCTCATTGATACTGTTTTATTCAATTTATTTTATTCATTCTTTTTTTTACTTAGGCTCTTGAGGTTAGTGCTGTGAAGGGTTCTTCATTTCATGACCATATTTCCAGAGCCCAGTAAAGAGCTTTATATTCTAACCCTTCCAGCCATTTGAAATTGATGTGAGGAGGTCATATTTCTATCCCAAACTTCTGTCCAATTATATTCCTCTCAATACTAACTTTTGCAAATTGATTCATTTTGTTAACATTCTTTTCACCTTGTTTTCTTTATAAATGAGAGAGCTGGAATTCAAACTCAATCATATCTGCATTCATCCACTTTACCTAGTTCTGGAACACCTATGACTACAGGGATACAAGTGTGCACATGTACACACACACACACGAACGCACAAACACACACTTTGCTGCTGCTGAGAGGATTTCCATAGTTTTTGCTCACTAAAGTTTGTATAACTTGCCTGACATGTAATGGATACATAAAAATGAAACAGAAGAAGACTTATTTGTGGACTTAGAGGATTACTCATCCTTTTGGGAAAAAAAAAAAAAACTACAACCCTACCTCATGCCATACTCAAAAATCAATTCCAGGCCAATTAAAAGACTTAAATACAAGAAGCTTAAGTCCAGGCCAACTAAAGACTTAACTATGAAAAGCAAAAATTCTAGAAAAAATGTTAGGGTACTCTATGTAATACATTAGGAAACAATGTCTTAAGTCATAGAAAGCATAAACCACAAATAACATGATTGATAATTTTGTCTAAATTAAAATTACTTCTAGATGAAAGAAGAGGCCATAATAAATGTTTTTAAAATAAGACCCAGAAGGAGTAGAGACATTTGCAAATCATTTCATTGATTTTTAAAAACATAACAATGATAACATATAATGACCCATCGATCAATAAAAAGGACAAAATATAGGGTAAAACAGGCAATTTGCTTAAGAAAAAATTAGCCACAAAATATTAGAAACCTCACTGAACTGAAAAAATTAATATAATACTCATTCACACTAATCAAGTTAGTAAAAATATATGTTTGTCAAGACTCAGAGTAAGGATGTGGGGAGACAAGGACTCTTAAACACTGCTAGTGGCAGTTCCAACTGGTATAGCCAATTTGCACTCCCTAGTGACATCCATGGCTCAGTAATTCTATTCCAAAACATGGTGGGGTGAAAAGAACCTGGAAAAAGTTTGCCAACCGTGCACAAGAAGACATATACAAAGATATTTACCATAGCCTTGTTTGCAAAAACAAAAATTTGGAAGCGCTCTAATTGTCCACCAGGACAACTGGGTAAATAAATTATTATATATTCTTCCAATGAAAAACTACAAAACATTAAAATGAATGAGACAGAGTTCACGTACTGACATGGATAAATCTCCAAAACATGGTGGAGTAACAAAGCACCGCCATTAAGCAAGGTCCCTGCCCTGCCTTTCATTTATACCCTCCATCTGTTTAAACTCCATCCTTTCTTCAAGTCTTCCTGGAGCAAAATCCCTCCAGAAGTTTTCCCCGCTCTTTCCAATCTTGATCTTTCTCCCCAGGATTTTGACTTGGATCTCTCTTATGACACTCCCTTCAACAGCAATACAACAAAGTATTGCTAGCATCATAACCTCACCAAACGGTCTTTTTTGTTTTCTTATCTTTGATAATTTAATAGAAAAAAACTCAATTTAATGTATATTTGTTTGATTACTCCTGAAGTTGAGTAATCATATACTAATTCTTGATTTATGTATCTTCTGTCTTACTCATTTACAGCAGCCTAGCACATACTGAAAGCAGAAAATAAATTTTGAACTGAATTGAATTAAAAGCCAGAAATTCAAAATGAATTAACAAAAACACTCAGACCAAAAATAATTACCCCAACATAAGTAGCATGCTAAAGGATAAAAGCACATCACTGATACAGCAAACTTGCTCGCTGAGGCCGTTCTTGATTAAGTGAATAGAACATAATGTACCGTTCACATGATGCTAGGTGTAGGGGAGTCCCTTAAGGCTTAAATATTGTCTACTGATTTGAGGAACAAAAGCACCTGATGCAGACAGAAAGAATACAGAAGCCAGAAGATGATGTGCCAGAGCCTGTATTCCCTACAAAGGCTCCATCTCACAGGAGACAGATACTCGTCCCAATAAACACTGAATTCTGAAAATGTATGTGTTTATTCCCTAAGTTTAACCCCCCCACACACACATGTGTCATTGTAAAGGTGCTTATTAACCTTATGATTCTGGGATTTATAGCTAATAAGAAGAAGAATAATTGAAATGATTAAGGGAGTCATCTTTTCTTCAGAAAATGAAAAGTATTTTATTTACCTGCAATTCCCATGCCATTTGGTGGTCCCAAGGTTTATCCCAAGGACCACTTGCAGATAGCACAGCTTTTGCTAACAGCTTCCAGTAACTTACCCTGCCATTCAAATTCTGAGAATCAACTGCATCATATAAAAAAGATCTATAGATTAAAAAAAGAGAGCAAGAGAGAGCTATAGAACTGGAATTATCAAGATCGTAGCCAGTGATCATCGCTACAATCATTTCCTCTTTATTTGTCAGTAATTTATCATTCTGTCTGGATTTTGACATGCAGCATCAGACAATTCAGATTTTAGAAGGCATTTGGCTCCCAAAGTGCTGAATAAACAGAATCCCTTCCTTTGAGGATAGTCGGAACATCAGGTAGAGCTACTGAAAAGATTTACTGCAGAATGCTACTCACCCAGGATTTAACCTGCACTAACCTCATCGAATCAGTTAATTAACTGATTATCAGGTTTTGTGGTTGTCACAAGACACAAGAACAACAAGACGAGACAAAATTGTGATATTTCCATTACTTTACCTTCATGGGTACATACTATAAGAAGTTACAGACATTATTCAGTTGAAAAGCAAAACCAAATAATGGTAGTATTGCCCGGAAATACTATGCCCCCTCTGAATATTCTACCAGCTTCTAAGCTCTATTTTCGTGGACACAAATTTATATGTAATTTGACCTACATGTCATAAGACGTTTGGGGTATGTTTCTACTATTGTTCATTTGTGTTTTGTTTTTGTTTTTAGTGTCATGTAAAATAAATAACACTTTTAAATCTGCAATTACCATGAGTAAATACATTTCACAAGGTTTTTCTTTCTCCTTTTTTTTTTTTTTAATCAGCCTAAACCAGACTTTGGTTTATATTAAAAAGTTCCCCAGGGAACTGAATTTTACATTTGAGATCCTGATTTAGCTAAAAGATTTATAAGGGCATATGTAGAAATACAGGTCCCTATTGGGTGATGAACCAGAGCCGAGACATAATTATGATTCTCTCTGCTCTCCATTCCCCTGGAAACTGTTCCCAGGAGCCCAGAGGTGAGTGGGCTGTCAAAGAAGAACATAAATGTTCTACGTGGTATGACCACCTGCGTCACCTTCCCGCTCCCCAAGGTCCATCTAAAGGACATTAGAAGATGACATACAAATCCTGCCAGCTAATTGACAACAATCCTTGCTTCACTTGGAACCAACATCAGTGGTATGTTTTGAGGACCCTGAGGCCAAATTTTGCTGGCTGGATTTGTGCATTATCATTCCAGGCTGCTTGCTGCTCAGTTCAGCCTGTCACAAAGCAGTGGCAGCACTCATGAGGCTAAACAAAAAATCATGTCTCCAAGTAACATGTGTAAAACAGGAATGGAAAATTGAAATTTTCCTTGTAAGAAAATAAAATTGCTTAATAACTTGCTGAAATTTCTCAAGAGTGAGGTAACACACTGGGAGGCCTGATCTTGGCAGCCTATCCCCTTTGAAAGTGTCCCTAAATCATCACCTTCTGGGACGGAGTTGGGGAGCCTAGCCATCAATCCACAGGAGGGCGCCACAAGTGTCGAATAAGCCTCACTGCCACGTGGCAGTGTTGTTACAAGTGTCTGGGTCGCCATCATTGCTCCTGTCAGTTAAATATCACAGCAAAAATGGGACCACCCACAAAACTCTTCACCAGAAGTCTGTTAATCAACATCCAGGGTCTCAAGAACACAAAGGTCGAAGGTCAGTACTCAGTTATATATCAAAAACAGGATTTAACAAGGCAATGTTAGGAAAGAAGGTATCTGCTCTTTCTCTTGATGACACCCTCCTTTCTCCTCAACCACATACCCTCACCCCTGCTTAACAGCATAGCTAAATGCAACTGAATCGGTCTTGCAAGACTGTAATAACCATCTTTCTCATATGAAAACTACCATGGTATTAGCTCTCACCAAAAAAAAATATACCATATGTTGTATATTCAGAGTAGGTAAAGGTGTAAAAACTCTGAAGTAAGTTCCTTAAGGAGAAACAATTTTAAGGTTTTTGTTTGTTTGTTTCTTGGGGTTTTTTTGGGGGGGGGGCGGTGAGTTGAGACCCAGTCTCATTTTGTCTCCTTCAGTAGAGTGCCGGCATTATAGCTCACAGCAACCTCAAGCTCTTGGGCTCAAGGAACCCTCTTGCCTCAGCTTCCAGAGTAGTTGGGACTATGGGCAGCCACCACAGTACCTGGCTACTTTTAAAGACAGAGTCTCACTCTATCTCAGATGGTCTTAAAATCCTGAGCTCAAGCAATCTGCCCACCTTGGCCTCCCAGAGTGCTAAAACTACATACAGATGTGAGTTATTTTTTTAATCTTGTTGAGTTCTGTTAAATAAAATACTGGTCATCCTTAGTTGTTTATTCCCCATAGTGATATTATTTGTATACTTTTCTAATATTTCTGTTAAGGTTTCCCCATTCCTTTGACAAAACTGTTGCAGGTTCATCAGCATGTTGTTATTTTAATTTTTCATAATTATTTAATTCAATTTCTTTTTTTTTTTTTTTTTGAGACGGAGCCTCAAGCTATCCCCCAGGGTAGAGTGCCATGGTATCACAGCTCATAGCAACCTCCAACTCCTGGGCTCAAGCGAGTCTCCTGCCTCCACCTCCCAAGTAGCTGGAACCACAGGCGCCTGCCACAACGCCCCATTTTTTGGTTGCAGCCACCATTGTTGTTTGGCGGGCCCAAGCTAGGGATTCGAACCCGCCACCTTAGGTGTACGTGGCAGGCGCCTTAGCTGATTGAGCCACAGGCGCCGAGCCATTTAATTCAATTTCATCATAGCCAATATGAGTTTTCTCTCATACTTTAATATCATGAAGTATTTAAGGAAATTAACATCATTTTTGGATACCCCCTATGTCAGGTTTTTTCTACATTAGAATAAATTTCATCTACCATTGTGTTGACTGTATCTACCTATCACCAAATTGTCTGTTTAGCTTAGGAACTAGTCAGTGAAATCGCAGATGTCCCTTGTGGTTCCGGGGATTAGGCAGTCTAATCCATGAACCTCAAGCCACACTGGGAACTGAAACTACAATTGCCCTGTAACCACTACACAAATAACAGGTGACGTTTCCTGTGATGGTCAGTCTTTCTCTTGGTCACCAACACCATTTTCTATAGTTTCAAACAAAAATGCAGTGTGTGTGAAATTATTTAGGCCTTATTCTCAGTCCTAGAAGACCACTTCCTTATCCTTGGGTGTGTGAGATTCGAAGGCCAAGAAGAATAATCACCAGTATATTTTGAACCAATAAGGATAATTTTAATCCCCACATTCACCAAGTAGGGGTAAGTGAAAAAACTGATAGTGAACATAAAAATAATATATGCATTGAAACATTTACTTCATGGAATTAGAAGTATTTTTAATGATTGACTTTTCAAAATTAACAGCAACATGAAAAAGTAGGAAGGAACACTAGAACAGAAACAGAAGCAAATAAAGAAAATGAAAGTGTGTGTCCCATCAGGGCATCTATGACCCTAGAAAGAAGTGTACATAGGAGGAAGCCCAACGCAGCTGCACCAACTGAGTGTGGTTGACGGCTGAGCCTGAGCAATGCATCATTAGTCAGCAGGACGAGTCTAGTGCTGCCAAATGAGAACCCATTGCACCCAAACGTTTGTACATATCATTAAGTGAAAAGGGTATAGAAATAATCTTAGTAACAAAAGAGTATGCCTCCCTGAATATAAGTAATCTAGAACCTAATAACCTGCATATAGGTCACAAATAATGCAACATTTGTCTGCACAGAATAGAAAGAACAATTCATTGAACCAAGTAGAGTGAACCCGTTGGCTTTAACAATACCTACAGTTATCTCCCATAGATGGTTGGAAATGAGAAATCTCACACTATAGTTGTTGCCTTTCGGTTGCAATGTAAATTCACTGCATTCCTGGTAGTGTGAAACCCCAGAAGATCTAGCTCCCTAAGTAAAAGACCCATGTGATGGTACCATGTGCTCAACAACAGGAAACCCAATGGCTCATGTCAATGCCAAGCAGTAAAAGGACTGGTGTGCCCAGGTGCCACCATGGGACTGTTTCCTCTCTTTTCTCCACCATCTTTGATCCTACCCAGCTTTGGCTTCCCATAGAACATTTGAAGAATAAAGACATACATTTAGATCATTTCACTCTGGTGCATCTACTAGACACCATGCTGGACTCTGAAAACCCATGACAGAGAAGGCAGGATTCCTGTCTTTCAGGAACAACCATTCAAAAAAAATTTTTTTTTTTTTTTTTTTTTTTTGCTGTTTTTGGCCGGGGCTGGGTTTGAACCAACACCTCCGGCATATGGGGCCAGCGCCCTACTCCTTTGAGCCACAGGCACTGCCCAAAAATTCAAAAATTTTTAAATCTTTAGGTGATTCCACTTCTCACACACAAAAATCAGTTTTTAAAAAATAGCCCAAAAAGAAAAAAGGAAGGAGGAAGGAAGGAAGGAAGGGAGGGAAGGACGGAGGGACAGAAGGACAGAGGGAGGGGAGAGAAAGTGATCCACCTTAAATTAGAGCCTTCGGGCCTTAGCTCCAAAGCTTTTTAGAGAATGTGCATTATTGAAAAAAATATGGTAGAAGGGATAAACTGAGGTCTGAGAGAGGAGACCATGGTTCATACTTCCCCTTTTCCCCCCACTGTACCCCTCACCCCCAGGAAAACTGTCCATTCTAAGGGAGACAGAAGGTTAGAAACATGGGAACTTCCCGTTCCTGCAGTTTCAGCCTTCTATTTTCTCTGACTTTCTCCCCTTTTAACTTTCTTTTTTTTGAGACAGAGCCTCAAGCTGTCCCCCTGGGTAGAGTGCCATGGCATCACAGCTCACAGCAACCTCCAACTCCTGGGCTCAAGCTAGTCTCCTGCCTCAGCCTCCCAAGTAGCTGGGACCACAGGTGCCCACCAAAATGCCTAGCTATTTTTTTTGGTTGCCGCCTTCATTGTTGTTTGGCAGGCCCAGGCTGGATTCGAACCTGCCACCTTAGGTGTATGTGGCTGGCGCCTTAGCCACTTGAGCCACAGGTGCCAAGCCAAACTTTCATTCCCTCTTTCTGACTGACATTATGATGGCCAGAAAAGCTTTAACCCAAGACTTCTTCATACACAACTCAAGGTGAAGTGGAGTTTCAGGAACTATTCAGTCAGTCTGAGTGATGCAGGTAATCAGAGTGGACTTTTGCTGTCATCTGACCCCAGGCTAGACCATAAACCGTGGCTCACCATGCCCATTGGGAAAATTCAGGCCTGGGGCCAGGAGTTCCCCCACTAACTCTCTGTGTGATACTGGTGAAGTTTTGTCTTTTTTTTTTGAGACAGAATCTCTCTCTGTCATCCCAGGTAGAGTGCAATGACATCATCATAGCTCACTATAACTTCAAACTCCTGGGCTCAAGTGATCCTCCTACCTCTACCTCCAGACTAGCTGGGACTACGGGCACCTGCCATTTCCTGTAAAGAGGAGAGTTGGTATAAATAATGCCACAAGCCCTTCTTAGCTTTAAAACCATGTGATTCTGTGATTCCTCTTTTTTTAAGGCTAAGTTATATAGTTGTCTATATCCCTGAGAAGTTTCACTACTTTCTTATGTGTCAGAGTTCAGATTTTCATGATTCAACCTTTGGTTTACTTGGATAATATGGACCAAAGCACAACTTAAAAAGTGTAATTCCACTTGTGATCACAAAATATTCTTAACATTTTCCTAATTAAATCCTGCCTGGTTTAAGTAGGCATTTAAGCATCACTTATTCAATTCTTGTTAATGAATTCTGTCCTAAGAAGGGTATCTGGCTCTGCAAGCCCTGGTGGGCTTTACTTTGCACATCGCATGTGAAAATTAAGTCTGCCCAATAGTATAGCAATTCTAAGAGACTCCCTAGCCAGACAGCACCTGCTAGCTGTGTGACTGGGGCAAGGTCTTTAATGTGTCCATTCCTCACCAAACACCAGCATGGGGTCTTCAGGCTCGCTGGTCCCAAAATGTAACTGTCAGTGCACTCAGGGTTGATCAGATGCTAATCACACACTAAAGCAATTGGAGAGTGATGAGGGGAGATACCCTGGAGGCTCATTTTTTACAACTTTTCTTATTGCAGAAGGAGGCTGCCTGAGCAGGTCTGAGTTAGCTCAGGAGAATAACAAGGTGATATCAGCTGCTGAGCCGAAAAAACTTTCCTCCTAACAAGGCCACTGCATCCACCAGGAGGCCCCACTCACACGTAGGCACAGGGGCATAGATGAGCTGTTCTGGCCCATCTGGCATTACGTTATATTGGTCTAGAATTTGCATTACACTGTAAGTCAGCACACTATCGCCTTCATCAGGAAGTCTTGCTACAAGAAAACAAAATGCCTCTTCAAATACACACTGTACTTAGGATGCAAGAGATTTGAGCTCTGCTGCAGTCTCCTCATGTCCTCACAGGCTGTCAACAACCAGCCAATGGAGCCCACGGGGCATAGCACTAGGATGCAGTGTTGCAGGGCTGTGTGGTTCAAATATGGCCCCAAAGTTACACGTCACAAACTTAATCCTTAATGCAGCAGTGTTGAAAGGTGAGACCTTTAAGGGGTGATTAAGCCATGATCAAGCCATGCTAACTTGAGAACTGATTCACTATCAAGACAGTGAAATTGATATAAAAGTGAGTACAGCCCTCGCTGGCTTCCTCTCTTGCCCTCTCTCCTTCCATCATCCTCCACCAAGGGACAATGAAGCAAGAAGGCTGTCCCTAGATGCCAGCACCTTGACATTGGACTTACCAGCCTCCAAAACTGCAAGAAATAAATTTCTCTTCTTTATGAATTACCCAGTCCATGGTACTGGGTGAGCCATATGACCAGACCAAGATAGGACAGAACCCTCTCCCGGTGCATGGGGCATCCACTCCAGCTGGGCCCAGCCCAGGTGTGTCTCCATGGGGGAAAACAAGAGCATGAGGACTCCCGTACACTCTGCTACTTCATTTCTCTGCTTTAACTTTCTCCCCCATGATAAATCATATTTTGCATTTACATTGTGAAACAGTGGTGGTGCATGTTTGTGCCCACTGTACAAGACAAGAACTTAATCTGAAGTGATGACACAGGCTTTCTAGTGACTGGAGTACATGGATCTTCCACCACTCCTTCCCAGCAACACAGCACTAATAGAAAAGGAAGTCTTTGGAAGACACACTGGAGTAAAACAAAACTCACCCTGCACAGCTCCACCCACAAGACTAAAGGAACCAATATCTTAGCACATCTATAACTAAGACTTTTGTGGTTGGCTAGTGTGCTTGGTAAGACTCCATCCAGAGCATCTGTTACGAGCTTAATTGGTCCTCAGTCCCCCAGCATTCATGTTGAAATCCCAAGTCTCAGTACTTCAGAATGTAACCACATCTGGAGATAATGTCTTTAAAGAGGTCATTAAATTAATATGAGATCATTAAGGTGGGGTCTTAATCCAATATGATAGTGTCCTAAGAAGGAGAGACACCAGGAATATGTGTGCACAGAGGGACAACCCCATGAAGAGACAGCAAGAGGGCAGCCATGAGCAGAGCAAGGACTCAGAAGAAATCAACCACCCAACATGCTTATCTTAGGTGTCTAGTATCCAGCACTGTGAGAATATAAATTTCTGTTACTTAAGCTACGTGGTCTGTACTATTTTGCTGTAAGCCCTAACAAAGTAATATAGCATCTTTGCCTGTATCAGAGGTGCTTGATGAATGCAGAAGACAATGAAGGGAATTAGATAATCTTGACAAATAGCTCATGAGGGAGTCCATATCCCCATGTGTGTTCAAGAAGCATTTGGATTCCCTGCCAGGGACAGCACACTGGGTGGGAGAATGACCAGCTGGCCACCATCATCTTTTTCAGCACACAGATTCCATCATTTTTCTCAACAAACTTAATTTCTCCATGGAAGAGAATTACCACATCCATTATCAAATATATTCTCCCATCTAGAAATTAAAACTAAAACACAAGTACATTTAAAGACTTTCACTTGGCAGGGCCCAGTGGCTCAAGCCTGTAATCCTAACTCTCTGGGAGGCTGAGGTAGGTGGATCCTTTGAGTTCAAGAGTTCAAGGCTAGCCTGAGCAAGAACGAGAGACCCTGTCTCTAAAAAGGAAGGAAGGAAGGGAGGGAGGGAGGGAAACTTTCACTTGACTCCCGTGGGCCCCTCCCTCCTCTGGCTCCTTAATTTCTTAAACATATGGTCTCTGACCACTGCCATCATCTCTTCCCCTCTTCTTGGACATGAGCATTTAAAATGACCCTTAAAGGACAGATGGAAGGAAAAGGACTGGGTGTTATCTTTCCAGGTGAGGAGGGTAATGTCCCCCTGTCTCCACTGTCAGAATAGCAGAAAAATGAAATGGTCTTTGAATGGCTTTAGTTACCATAAGAAAACACTATTCTAGAATCTTCCACCAGACTTACTCCTAACCATGTTGTTTCTACAGAGTCACTCAGCTTAGGGAACTTCGATGATCTGCATGAAGTTCAACCAGTTCTGTTGAGAGAATAGTATAGCAAGAATAATGGCTATGTCAACACAGTCTTTTCATTTTGGTCAATAAATTCTATTTCCTGCTCCACCAAATTATCTTACAGAAGCTGTTGCGGAGAGAACTCATTATATGATAAGGGCACCCCGGCTCTTCTGTCCCAGGCTTTCCTTTGATAAAAGTGCTAGTAAGTGGTCAATGCCCCAAAGTGTGAATACAACTTTGATTTAAAAAGTTAACACATACACTTACTGCTACTTAACTGTACACTTAAAAATGGGTAAAAATGCTAAATTTTATGATACGTGCAAAATATTTTAGCACAATAAAAAAAAGTAACAGAGTTTTAATCACTTAAGATTATACCTGTAAGCAAGTCAGCCATTTAAGAGAGTCGGTAGGCACATGGTTAATAGAACCACGTTGTCAGCATCATTTTTCTACAAGCTTTATTTGTCTACTGTTTCTGAAAGAGAAGGTCAAGGCCCGGGGTAGAGGGCCAGACTCCAGATGTTGTGGCTCACACTGTCAGAACCAAATTCACTCTTTCCACTTGGATTGTGTCTCAACAACAGCACGTGATTGGAAAAGAGAATGGCTCCACTCCAGGAAAAGCCTCTGTTCCAATGTTTGCCTTTAGCGTATGATTTTATGTTTAGCCTTTAATGCAGAGTAGTAACAAACTACATTGATTATATACTTGCTGTATGCAAATCATACCACTCTGTCTTGGGGCGATGGAAGCACAAATTATATATATGCATACATATATACTCCTGCCATCACCAGGCTTAGAATTTGGATGGGTTGACAGAACATGTTTCTAATTAGTAATGGTTACCCTAAGGAGATTACCAGTGAAGATTAATTACAAGGGCTTCTCTTAGAGTGCCAAAACTGTTTCCCTCGGTTAATATTTCAACTACTTGTCATCTATTTTGTAATACAGTTTTGACTTAAAATTCAAATCCCAACAACAATAACATTTCTAAAATGATTAGATCTATTTGTAACGTAGTGAACCTAATTTTCTTCTGATTGCGCAAAAAAGAGTAAGTCAGATTTATTTTCCCTCCCCTTCCCAGGGTGATGGGCCCTTCCCAGCCCAGTCCTAAACAGCAGAGTGGCACTCCAACGGGGCTAGTGACTTGGGACTTTATTTGTCACCGAATAAGTCTAACACCTCATTACATCCACATGGTAAGTTCCCAGAGGAAGCTTCTGTGAGTGAGCCTGGCGGCCCTGACACACCATCACCTACCTGGGGGAATAAAAATAATAATAGCATGGATAGAAAACACTTCCTGTGTACTTCTAAGCACTCTCCTCCTCAAACCTCCAGTAGGTGCTGTTATTGCCTCCTTTGACTGATGAAGAATCTGAGACAGAGAGAGGTTAGGTAACCTGCTTGGGATCTCACAGCTAGGAAGTTGTGAGGCCAGATTTGAACCTAGTCTGAATTCTTTCCATCGGCCTGTCCCAGATATCAACCTGGGAGTTGCTGATCGGTCCCAGAACCAAATAAACATATATCTCTCAAATTAAATTGCAGGATTTGCTTTCTTTGGTTGCAAAGATGCTGAAAGAGAGATTTTAAGAAAACATCTGCAATCTTCATTTCCCCCTCTCCGTCAGGGAGACTCTGCCTCCCCTCCCCTGGGGAGTAGAGAAGCATGTTCTTCCTCTCTTTGTCAATCCTTGTTCCATGAAAAACAAGAGCATCAAAATAGCTTGGAGGGTTTCCTCTATCTTCTTTCCCTCAATCTACAGTCTTTTTCTAATTTCCTGGCAATTTATATTTCATTGAACATATTTTCATAGCTGGATCACCTCAAATGTAAAAAAAAAAAAAAAATCTAATTCCTAAACACCAGTAGTGCATGCTACACTAATATATCATAAATATATACTCTCAGCTTTAGCCCCAACACATTTCGGGTTGGACAAGAATTTTATTTGATTAAAGGAAATTAACTCAGAAATTACTTTTCTTTCTTAAAAAATGTTTTACTTTTTTGTAAAACTTGTGACATTTTTGTGAGCATTTCCTTTCTCAGCAGTAAAATGCAAACAGATTTTTAAAACACATTTCCTCGGTATGTCCTCTGGATAGAGTTTGTATGTCCTATAGGTATTCCCATGGGAAACTCCCAAAGGAGTTATTACAATTGGAAGTGCAAAAGAACTTGGATGAGACCATCAGTGTAAGCCCCTCCGTTCTAGGAAGCAGCTTTCTATTTCTGTACCCCTCCTAACAGTAGCCTATTTTTTTTTCTTCATGTTACTTGACACTGCCAGTTACAAATGCAATGGAATTGGATCATAACCTAAGACAGAAATTAAAGCATAACCATAGAAAAAGGTTCATGTAATATTTTCCAGTTGTCAATTTGTTCACTGGCCCCAATGTCACAGCATATCAATCTATAAACCTTGACAGTCTTTATTCTGTATTTAACAATTACTGAGCAACACTAGTATCTTAAGCACTAATTAAAGTAATAAACAGAAATGTTTGTGTGTGTGTGTGTGTGTGTGTGTGTGTACACAGGTATAATAGATGTTAGTACTGTTCCCTGATATCCTATGTTACTCCACTTTTAGCCCCAAGGTAAGACTGTTACGTTCCACCCCTCTGAAGTGAGGGGTGGCCTTCTTACTGAGTTGGCCAATGGAATGAATGAAAGTGACAAACATCACTTCTACATGGAAGTATTTAGCTTAGATTAGCCAATCCTTGCTTTGACTGTGCCATTGATTATGGGAGCACAGAAGAGCCATAATATAAAGCAGCAGTGAAAGCTGAGCTGGGAAAACATCTGCCTTGGAAGGTCTCCCTAACCTGTAGCAGACTGGGTTAGTGAGAGACAAACTTCTGTCTCTGTTACAGCAGTGTAACCTTGCCCATCCTGACAAGTATATATTGCATGTGATCCATGACTGGCATCATACTGAAGCCCAGAGCCACATGGGCAATTTCTGAGTAAACTAGTCAACTTACTTTGTCAATAGCCAAACATCCTTTTAACCCTGCTATCTTGAAATGAATGCTAATGTGTGCTTAAAAAAAGAATCAAAAACAGTCTATTTGCATAAATCAGTGTACACTTTCTTTACCACTATAATAGTGAGCCATAGCACCCATCTTAACGATGGTCAATAGGACTATCCTTGCACATACGTAAAGGACAGCCTCTTCTATCTTGTACATCAAAAACTTATTTTAGCTAAATTAATTCTGAAAGTAAAAAATAGACACAACATATGAAAGTTTCTAGCTATTTCATGTCAGCCTTATTACAGAGCTTGTGAGTCCACATGCTGTGAACAATAGGAACACCACCCATGTGAGTGTGTCAGATCTCTTCTGATGCTGTCCCCTTCCAAACTACACTCGCCTGAGAGTAAACACCTTCCTCTCCCTGCCTACGTAAACTCAACCTCCTCCCACTTTTCCTGACAATCACCTCCTGATGGCAGAATTGGGCTTTCCCAAGTATGTTCTCCAAGAACCAGAAAGTTCCTAGTTCCCAAAGTACATTTTTCTCTGCACAAAGGAATAAGGGAAGAAATGGTTCAGGAAAAAAAAAAAAAGTGCTAACCCTTCTCAAATTCTAACCATACCATTTTTGAGGCTAAGAGAAAAGCTCGATTGGCTTTTTCTTCCTTCACTGCAAATCTAAAATTCCTCTTTTCAACCAAGTTGATACAGGAAATACGTTGAGAAGTATAAGAAAAACCATTTCTGAGTTCTGGCAAGCCTGCCTCAGTCAACCTTCTATATTGAGAGAAAACTGTATAATTCAGCAACTACACTAACAGCATCACTTGTGAACTGGTAAGAAAGTAGAGAGAAGCCATCAACCCAGGAACATCCACTCCTGAAATTGAATATTGTTTGAACCGTATATTCAAGGGTAACTTATTACGACATAGATCTCCATTTTGACATATGGAAAGTTGTTACAAATAGTACGTACTGTTGATTGCATTTTTATAAAGCTTGTGTATGTTCACTTTTTCTTAAGTTAAAAGAATATAACTTTTTTTAAACAAATGAATTCTTCTAAAAAATAATAAAAGAATACAATTTTTGACTTTTTTATAGATTAAACAGTGAAATTAAAGACATTTTCTCTTCTTTACAACTTTCCGTCTTGTCTGAATTTTTTACATGGAATGGGTATTACTTTCACAAATAAAAAAGAAGCCCTTTTAGGTGAAGAAAGCAAATTGTGAGTAAAAAGTTTTCATGTTGCTTTAATTTTCAAGTCATTCCTTTCCATCTTCTGTCCAATTGTTGGCTTGGGAAATGTAATTGTTCAGGATACAACATTCATCTGATGGGTCATGAGAATCCCCCAAGTATCTGTTACATTTTAGGGTTGTCAGACACTGAATAATATTCTCTGAAAGTAACATTTATAAACTAGGCAGAGTAGTTTAATCTCCCTTTGTTAGTTTAAGCTGGTCTTACGTGAGAGCAAGGAAGAGAGCTCACAAGATCTTTGAAAGAATTTTTCTGATAGTCTGCTTTCTAATAAAGCTTAGTCTGTCACAATTTGAAAAGCAACATGACCAACAAATGGACTGTTAGTCTTTGCCTTGTTATTCCTTTATGGATCAATACACTCGTATTTCATTTCATGAAGATTTTTATAGCCCTGTACCCTTTACCCAAGTACGGTTGGGGGGAAAAAATCTTTATTCTCAGAAATACATGCCATCTTCACATTTAAGCTTAGTGCAGAGATGTAGAAATTTTATTTTTACCTCCAAATACTAAGACAAAAACCCCTTCAAGGTGAGTATCTTTTTGGTTACCCCTCAATATATGATAGAGACCCAGTAGTGTTTTGATTGAATGGATGGAATTAAACCTGAAAGAACTTGAGAAATTCCTTCTGTCAGGTATTAGGGTGATGATTACATCATTTATGGTGAAAGAGAAGAATGTTTGTCCTGTCTGTGGGGACATGTGACATCTCATGGAAATTATTCCAGTTACTACCTATAAAGTCTTTCAGACACCATAGAAATATCCTAGAGAATAATCTGCCCTTTCCCCCAAAACAATTTAAAATGAAAAAAATTCTAATTTTGAAGCTGGATATAAGCAAGTGTGACCACACACACATACACATACACATGCCATCCCCACCACTCCTAACTCCTTTGAATGGAATAGCTAGCATAATAAGTAAAAGGTTTCAACTTCTTAATACTGAACAGAAAGGAATTAAAGACATGCTTTTAATATTTATTCTAGAGAATAATTGATAATATAAATACCTCAGACAATCTTGATCATTTTGAAGCTCTAATTCAGACAAACTTGGACATAGAGAAGCGTTTTCCAAATTAACTGTACTAAAAAGCAAACAAACAAACAAACAAAAACAACTCTTTTCTTTCTTATTTACTTCCAGAGCAGAACCTGTCATGCATTTCTTTAAGAAACTAAGGAAAAACAGCAAAGCTCTGGACAACATAGCCAAAGATATCACTAGATACTTTACAGACAGCCATCCACTAGTAACCCAATTTTACATTTGGAAATGTTGTTTCTACACAGTATTTCACTCCCCATAGTATCGATGGAAATTTACTATTGCTACTACTAAGAAATAGTAGACTTACTAATGAATTTTGCTAATAGTACCAATGAATTCGGAGTGTGAAAGCTGGATACTCTACTTAGAAACTACAGATTATATTCATCCCTAAATCAACCTAAAACCAATTCTTTTCCCATTTTCATATTTAATTGTTGCTATGAATCTTGTGACTTACTAAAGCTGAGCGTGTCACACAAGGATGAATCACTTTAAAGAATCTGACAAATGTCTTAGTTCAGGTAGCATAATATCTACCACTGTCCGCTAAGAGAAAGACCTAAACACACAGACATACATGGAGTATGGAAAAGTGTCCCTAAAATTCAGTTCAGTAAGAACGACAAAGGGTTTTTTATTCTGAGATTTCTCTCTGGAAAGATCATACATATGTGCAACAACTCAGATTCCATCTGTTGCCTTAGAGCCCACAGGATTTATTGTATTGACTTTGTGCTCTTATCTGACAGCAATAAATTCTCGCCAGAGTGAAACACCAGCTTAGCCAGTGACCCCTGCTGTTCAAACCAGACAATGGAGCAGGTCTTTCTTCCCAGAGGCAGTGGTTTGTGGACTGCCCTTTATGAATGGCCTCAAGTTTTTGCAGTTTCCATTCAGGATTTCCTGATGTGAGCAATTAGGACATACTTCAAGGGTCTCATCAGCAGTTGCAACGCACCAGTGAGCAATGAACTCCTAGCACCCCAGAAAAAGACAGGGCAAGTTGGGATGAAAGGGGCAGGGGAGAGGAAAGGAAAAGTAATACGTGATAATAAATACAAAGGGTGCCAAATAAATGCATACACATTTTAAGAAAGAAAATAACTGTATTAAACTTGTAATACTGAGTATACACAGATAGCAAAAGATAAATAGAAGTCATGTTGAACACCTCTAGTAATTGCTGAAGTCGAATGTGACTTGAGTATTACAAATGTAGTACAATCTTTTATTCCTTAAAATGTGTATACATTTGGGGGGCATTCCCTTTATTTCTGTGTTTAGGAGTGCAAAATAGACTAGGTGTACACAGTTGGCACAAGTTTCAAATTTTTGAACCTAAATACCAAGGAATGTCTACTGGCCCAGCAAATCTGGGACCTTATCCTGTAAATAAAAGGCTGCTGGAGAAGATGTGTGCACTAAACAGAAATGGAATTTCCTTCCCAGGGGTAGATGTCACAGAACTGCACCTCACCCCCCGCCGCCGTTTTTTTCTCAAGCACAAGCAGCCCAGGGATGCAAACAGGACATGTCCTGTCCCAGTTCCACTCCTTCTGCCAAAATTTCCAGGGCAATTTTTACCTTGAAGGAGCAACAAAAGAAATGAAAACTGGTCTCTCCTAAAGCACCCAGCACCGGCAGCCTCCGTGATGTGTTTCTCTCTTTTCCTGAGAGAAGCATAGTACGATATAAAACAGCTTTCTCAGTCTGTTCCCAGTCCAATGTCAAACACTCGTGGGCCGGGGAGAAGCGAGAAAATGTTCCGTTGCAGTGGCAGGTTACCCCTGGAGGTGTAATCGTTTTTATCGTTTTGGAGTGCTCGTTTTTTAATCATTTTCTACTGCGGTCCAAAAGCATCCAATCTCAATGGGCACGTTTGCTGCACCTGGGACAAAAAGAACTGGGCGAGTCGGGGAGGTTCACACTGGCCTTGAACCCAGCGAGCAAACAGTAATTACAACTCTCCTTCGGGCGAGGAGGGTAGGGGCCCGGGATGGCTCCTACTTCTCCCCCAGTCCCCAGCCCAGCACGTTCTGCGTCTCGGTCGCCTCTCCCGAGCCCTTCTTCCTCCAAGTCCAGGGCAAAAAGGAGGGTGCTGAGCCCGCATCTGTCTGCTCCAGGGCCGGCCGGACCCCTCTTTTGCGTTCCCAGCCCCCGACCTGGGACCAGATTGACCCTTGGTATGTTTGAAATACGCTCAAGAGCTGGGGTTAGGAGTCGGCACTGCTCACCCTCAGACCAAGCTATTCTTTTCTTAAAAAGAGAAGCAAAGATCCTCTTTGGTCACAGGCCCTGGCCTCGTTCTTAGAATTTCGTGTCTGGATCGCTGAGGGCAAGGAACTTGCGCGGCGACAGAGCGCAGGCACCTGTCCCCCAGCGCCGGCGCGAGGAAGCTGCCCATCTCGCAACAGGGCGTCCTCGCCGCAGGCCGGGTGCAGGCAGGGGCCAAAGCGAGGGAATGAGGGAATCCTTCCACTCCCCCAAAAAAACCATCCTCCTGCCCAATAAGTAAAACTGTCAAGGACAGCAGAGCTTCAGCAGCGTAAAGGAAGCCGGCTTGCAACCCTAAAGGACAATCTCTGTTTGGGGAAATAGCGCCCTCAGACCGCTGCAGCGAATCCCACCGAAAATGCTTGGGGCTTAGCCTCCCGTCGGGAGCCGAGACTGTCCCGCTGCAGTGTCCCGGGAGCTGGAGGCGACTTCACTCACTTCACTAGCCTGCGCGTGGATGAACGCCACACCACGCGCTGTTGGGGACACCCAACAGGCCAGGACAGTTCCCCCAAGGCCAGCCCGGACGGTACTTTCACCGAGGCACACGTAACACCAGCAGCTGGCCCATTTACTGCGCGACCTGCTTCAAGCTTCTTAACCCCTCCGTGCCTCAGTTTCCTCGAGACTATGTGCAAAATGGTAATTACATCCAGCTGCGGAGTGGCAGAATTCCATGAGACAGCGTGGCCCTTGGGCAGTCTCTGTGCAGTCTCTTAGGGGGCGCCGCGCCCTTCTCCATGTGTCCCCAAGCCGCTCCCAAGGAGTTGCCTTTAGTGACCCCACCCCGGGCTGTGCGTTTGTTTTGTTTTGTTGAGACAAAGCCTCACTCTGTCCCCCTAGGACCTAGGTAGAGTGCCATGGCGTCAGCCTAGCTCACAGCAACCTCAAACTACTGGACTGAAGCGATCCTCCTGCCTCAGCCTCCCAAGTAGCTTGGGACTACAGATGCCCACCACAAGCCTGGCTAGTTTTTCTATTTTAGTGGAGATGGTGGGGAGGGTCTCACTCTTGCTCAGGCTGGTCTCGAACTCGCGAACTCAAGCGATCCACCGCCTCAGCCTCTGAGACTCCTGGGATTACCGGAGTGAGCCACCGCTCCGGCCTCATGCATTTTAATAAGGAGCATCAAAACCCGGAGCTTTAGCAGGGAGCAGTGGCTCACGCCTGTAATCCTAGCACTCAGGGAGGCTGAGGCGGGTGGATCGCTTGGAGCTCAGGAGTTCGAGACCAGCCTTAGCAAGAGCGAGACTTCTGTCTCTGAAAGCAGCCGGGCGTTGTGGCGGTCCCCTGTAGTCCCCGATACTCAGGAGGCTGAGGCAAGAGAATCACTTGAGCCCAAGAGTTTGAGGTTGCTGTGAGCTATAATGGACAGCACTCTACTGGGGGCAAGAAAGTGAGACTCTGTCTCAAAAACAAACAAAACCGAAACTTCCAGTCTAAAAGAAGGATAGGCCAGTGAGTGGTATGAACCCTGGCAGTGCCTCAGAGTGCCGCACATGGATTCGAGATGCCCCTCCGTAACAGGTGCTGGGTATGAGAATTAGGAAGCCAGCTGTTACACCAATTGTTCTACCCCTTCCTGCTTTCACCTCTTCGGAGAAATAAGGGTCCATATGCTCCCATTATACATTCGCAAGATGGGGTGCGGAGCTCGCTTTCCACGGGTGTCCACGATGCGCAGCAGACTCCGGACAGGGCAGGGCCTCCGAGCGTGTGAGTGGGGGTCTTGCCTGCCCAGAAACTCTCACAGCCCGCACAGATTTAACCCCAAAGCCACACTATTCCGGACAGACTGCGGGGAGCCTTCTTTGTCCTTCAAGCTTTTAGGCGTCCCAACCACAAGAAACACTCAAGCAGAGAAGTGGGGCACATCTAGAACGCGGTTGTTGAGGCTCTCCTAAAGCCTGCAGCGCAGGGGCGAGACCCTGCTCCGCGCGGGTGCGGGCGCGGTCTGGGCCACCCCTCGCCAGGAAGCCCTGGGCTGCCCCTCTAAGCAGCTCACGAGCGAGTGGGCACCCACTTCCACCTGCCCTGGGTTTCAGTGAACAGAGTTTCTGTTGCCAAAACGGAAAGGAACCGAGTGGGCAGCGAGAGGGCGTTTGTGAACGCAGAAGCCTTTGGCAGGTTGTGGTAAATCGCAAGAATCGGAGACCTGTGGACCCACGGGGAGCGGAGAAAAGCCCGGGTTAACCAGGGCCCGGCAGCGGGGCAGCACCGTGAGTGCACTTCTCCTCTCCGGCGTTCCCCGTCGGGGGACTGGATGCCAGTGCTCAGGGACCCGGGGGAGGAGCCCAGAGACAGTCACTGAGCCTGCCCGCCCGTGCACTTTTCACACAGACGCGACCCGCGCCGGCGCCAGGGTATCAGCCTCTGCGGGGCTGGAAGTAACCTCCGTGTTCCCCAACAATTAGCGTGTCCCGCGGCTGTGCTTGTCAGGAGTGTCCACCTAGCCGTTTGCGAACGAGAGGAAGAAGGGAAAGAAAAGTAGGGAACACCACCCGAGCTGGGGATAAAAGACGCAGCAGTGCAGGGTGGCGTCTAGGCGCGGGACCCCACCGGCGCGGGTGCTGGAAAGGCGCGGCCGCCAGGGCAGCCGGGCTAGCAGGAGCAGGACACCGCACGGCTCCCGGCGCCCCCTGGCGGCGAGCGGGCCACACCGGCTCCCCAAAACAATGCTGCCCGCCGGCCAGGCGCGCGGCCCCCAGCCCCTTCCCGGCATGTGGCCACACGTGGCTCAAACTTGCCCGACTGGCTTCTGGCTCCTAGAGCCCTAGCAAGGGCACCGCGGGACCGAGGTGACCCCAGGGGAGGGCGTTGGGGGGCGGGAGCAGGACGGTGGAGGGCCCTCATTCCACGCCGGTCACAATTCCTTCTCAGAGCTCAGGCTCTGATTTGCTCTTTGGTTTGGTATGCTTCTCTTTCCTTTGGGGTTTATCTGCAAAGCAGTTTGTGTTGGGCAGCTGGGGGGAAATGTTTAGGCCTCTTGGAGCTTTACTTGGAGATAAAAAGGCCCAGGACCAAATCGAGGGAAGAGCGGCCTTATGCTGCCTGTCCCCGCCCTTCCTCCGCAGAGCACCCCGCGAAGGAGGAAAGACGAAAGCTGAGCTTTTAGGGACGCACATTTTTGGAGTTCAAAAAGTGCGCTCCCTCCAGATGGCGATTTTACTGGCGCGTTTATGGCCAGGAAGAGGTAGGAGATAACCTTGAGTGGGCTTTCGCCACCCACTCTTTAGGCGCCCCTCCTCCAAGCCTAAGGAGCACAAAGTGTACTTGGTAAACCTGGGCCAGGGGGACCACCAAGGCCAAACATCTTCCGAAGGAGGGAAGTAGGGAAGCAGCAGTCTTAAGCTGTCAATGGCTCTAAGTGGCCGGAAAGTAGTAACAATGCGCCCATCTTACATATGAAAGAACCTTGCCTCCGGGGATTATCTCTTTAGATCTGCACCTCTACCTCTTGAAGGAGGTTGGGGGGATGGGGTGAGGAGGCCGCTTGCTTTGGGGTGATTAGTGAAAAGAAGCACTCCCACACACACACATCCTTATCCCTTCCCTTTCCTGGCACTCTATTCCCGGTTTACAGCTGTGAACTTACTGTTTGCAGTTCTCAAAGACTCTAGACTCCAGCCCCACGAGAGCAGAGGCCGGCCTGTTTGTTCCTCTCTGCACACCCGACGTCCAGCGTGGTGCCCGCTGGTACACGTCGGATGAATGAACTAGTCCCGCCGAGGCCGCTCTTCCCAGCCAACCCACCTGGCACTGTTTGCCAGTCTCCTGTGCTGGCCACTAGTCTTTCTAGCTGGTCCCCTGGCGGCCGTACTCAGGCGCTCCCGAGCGCCCTGCTGCCAGGACCGGTGTGTGTTAGGGCCCGAGAAGGCCTGTGTGTTGTGTCATCTCACTGACTTAAGTTAGGGAGTAAAGTCTCTTCTCCCAGACCGGTAAATGGTGGGCAGTCCCGTGTGATTCTGCCGGGATTCTGACCGGGCGTTTCTGCAACGGTAATTCTTCCAGACAACTCAATACAAAAAATAACAAGCCTAACTTGTGGTTCTAACTTGTTGTTATTCCGTTTCCATAAAAGTTATGCTCATACGACTCTATTTATTTTATATATATGTATGTTTTTTTTTTTTTTTAAGTCCTAGGGGACCACATGGCAAGGGCTAAAGCTGCTGAACTGTGGCTGGAGATTTGGGAGGAAAAAAGTTTGCCCGGGCGGACTGGAGCGAGCAGGTCCAGGGCTCAAGCCTAGGCCACAAAGAGCCCGGGGGACAGCCGGATCTCGGCGCCTGGGGACACCGTCCCTCCCCGCAATCCCACAGCGCGAGGAAAAACTTTGGGCTGGGACAAAACAAACCCCAGCCAGGGCCACACAAGGGGCGGAGCGCGTTCCCTCCGGGACCCGGCTCGGGACCTCTTGCCGTGGTTCCCGCGTGCCCCCAGCTTCCGCAGCCCGCGCCCCACTCGCTCACTGTTGGGGCGCAGCGGCCAGGCCCGCCCGTGCGTTGTTTAAAGCAATCCTAAAGCGCGCGCGCGGCAGGATCTGGGGAGGGGGCGCGGCCAGAATTGCCCTCCAGGGAGCGCGTGAGGGGCATTCTCAACCGAAAACCAGCCCACGAAAGTAGTGACCAGCCCTCCTCAGATTACCCTGCCTTGGCTCCTCCCTTACTCCCCCCCACCTCATATTTGCATAAAAAAGGCCGAGAAAACTCTGGCTGTGCCCCAGCTGCTGCTCACTCTGCTCCCCCGGGTCGGAGCCCCCTGGAGCTGCGCGCGGGCTAGTAACGCCTCGCCCGCGCGGTCTTCCCGGTGTTCGGCTTCGTGGTGCTCCGGCCGCCGGCTTCCCAGGTCCCCGAGCCGCGCCGAGCAAAGCGAGCGGGCCCGGGACGAGCTACGGCTGCGGCCGCCTCGCGCTTCCCCGGCTCCGCTCTCTCCGCCCCCGCCCCGGGGGTCGCGCGCCCACGATGCTGCAGGGCCCCGGCTCACTGCTGCTGCTGGTCCTCGCCTCGCACTGCTGCCTGGGCTCAGCGCGCGGGCTCTTCCTCTTCGGTCAGCCCGACTTCTCCTACAAGCGCAGCAACTGCAAGCCCATCCCGGCCAACCTGCAGCTGTGTCACGGCATCGAGTACCAGAACATGCGGCTGCCCAACCTGCTGGGCCACGAGACCATGAAGGAGGTGCTGGAGCAGGCGGGCGCCTGGATCCCGCTGGTCATGAAGCAGTGCCACCCGGACACCAAGAAGTTCCTGTGCTCGCTCTTCGCCCCGGTCTGCCTTGACGACCTGGACGAGACCATCCAGCCGTGCCACTCGCTCTGCGTGCAGGTGAAGGACCGCTGCGCCCCGGTCATGTCCGCCTTCGGCTTCCCCTGGCCCGACATGCTCGAGTGCGACCGCTTCCCCCAGGACAACGACCTCTGCATCCCCCTTGCTAGCAGCGACCACCTCCTACCGGCCACCGAGGAAGGTAAGCCTTCCCGCTCACTCCCCCCACTCCCAGCTGGGCTGAACCTCTGTCGAGGGATCCCTCTCCTGTGCCCAGTGTCCCGGTCCATCCTCGCTCTCCCTGCCCTGGTCTGTCATCGCGACAAGCCTGTTGTCAAATTCGAGACACCCTACCCTTGCCCCAAGTCTCTCATTCTTTTCCTGTGTTGTACCAGGTATACTTAAGGGACGGTTACT
Source organism: Galagoides demidoff (assembly GCA_963574575.1). NCBI lineage: Eukaryota > Metazoa > Chordata > Mammalia > Primates > Galagidae > Galagoides > Galagoides demidoff. The sequence goes on along the minus strand of CAUYQV010024544.1, from coordinate 12,875 downwards.
AAAAAAATAAAGAAAAGAAAACAAGGAACTGAAAGGCCCCCTTTAAAAAAAAAAAAAAGCAGATGTACAATTAGTGTTAAAGATGCTGTGCTGGGGCCAGGCTGAGTGGCCTCATGTGGCGAGCATCCCGGCCGGACGCTCCTCGCCCAGCCTCTTTGGGCACCTTCTCACCACTGGGCAGGATTCTAGTGGCAGGAACGCTTCCTGTGCAGGCAGGATAAACAGGATGCACGAGCAGATGATCTGTTGAGGTATTTTTTGTCCTTTGCCAATTTAGGTTTTGAAACTAAAACCCGGACCGGCGCAGAGCGTGCAGGAAAATTGAGCATTGGTTGTCGCCACTCAGGTGTTGAGGAAAAGGGCATCAAGGGAGTCTCCGAGGATCCTCGTTATATCACTGTCAGCTTTTATCTTAGGAGTGGTTTTAATTAGCTGGAGAAAATCATGCAAAAGGCAGATTCTCAAGTTTTTAGAAAACAGAGGGGGAGTTCCTGTGCAAAAACCATCAAAGCAATGAAAACCGCATGGGCCCTTGATATTCTTCCTGAGAGGAAAACATACACAATGTGTCTAAGCTGATTTGGGTCCCCTGGGGTGGGAAGGGGGCTTCCTAATCCTTTTCAGGGCTTCAGCAGCATTGCTCTTTCAATCTCTAATTGTTTTCCTGCAGACATCATTAGTTAAAGAAAATGCAAAGTTCTTTAGCAATCTTTCCTGGCAGGCCCCATGAGTTTGCAATCATCTTATTGGTTAGGTTTCTAATTTATTGCAAATGTTTGGCATTTTTCAAACATTTGTCTAACATATACCATAGACCAACCAATACAGGTTTGTAGTATTTTATATACATTCTGAGAGCTCCTAATTGTAAATGTTTGATTCTGTTTGCGTGAGAGGGGCTAAGGGCAGTTTTGTGGGTGTTCCTTTTGTTTTTATTTTACTATCAGCAGCATTCTACACTGTATGTTCCTCCAAAAAGTCACTTTTCTCCTTCAAAATAAGTTTATGTTCTTTGAAATTTGTCTAGTTATTTTACTCATTTGGTAAATAACTCCTATGATGAGTCACGTTACTTTTTCTGTGAAAATTCAACTTCATATTAATTGAATTTCACTTAATTCACCTAAATTTTAAAGACAGTATTAACACATTTATAAGTGAAAGAATGGAATTATTTTTCTTTTTTTTTTTTTTTTGTTTCCTTTTCCCAAGAAATCAGAGAGTCCCTCTGATAATTGTGGTAGCACACAATTCCTAGGTTTGGTCAGACCCCATAAACATTTTTGCTTCATCTTTGATTAGCTCCAGGAACAGGTATTTGTTTGTTTGTTTTGAGAATTTGAAACTGGCAAAGAGGGGCAAGAAGAACCTGCACCAGGAAGCTTGTAGGTAACAATGAAATAAAGTTACTCCAGCACAAACTTGGCAGAAGGCACAAGGTGACACAGAACCAGTTACAGCTGGCTGTTGTATTTAGTAAGGTGTGTTTCCAAGCTGGAAACAGCCCATATGTAATCCTAGCAACACTAGCCAGCCATGCCTCTCAGGCCAGACCTGAAATAATCTTGAAATGACTCCCTTGAGACACAGAACTCTGCTGAATAGAGTGGAGCAACGCGTCCTGCTGCTGAAAAGGACAATCTTTTAGTTGTATTTTGTGGATACTCATTTTCCAAAGTCCTTCAAAGGTCTTTGGCTCTTTTGATGCTTTCTCTTTAGGCTTTGGGAATAACTTTTTCAGACTGAAAAGCTAGAACCTGTCCTGGTAAATCATAGCCACATAACCCTGGAACACTCTCCCTACAATTCTCAAAAAGAGAGTCATTGTTTTTCAAACAATACATGAGTGTATATGAGTGTTCTCATTTTGCCTACTCCAAAAATCAGAATCGGACGACTGTCTTAGGAATGAGTAGTCCTACTTTTATAGAAGAGGCAGAAGCTAGGGTCATACAGGACAACCGCTCTTGCCTGGATAAGTTTCTTTGAGTTGTTTACAAACGCCACCTGCTGTTCCCTTTTAAGCAAACTTACTAAAGATTTTTTCCCCCATTTCTAGCTCCAAAGGTTTGTGAAGCCTGCAAAAATAAAAACGATGATGACAACGACATAATGGAAACTCTTTGTAAAAATGATTTTGGTAAGTAATACAACAACAACAGATTTCACATTCAGATGATTTATTTACTTACCAGTAAAACTTAAAGGCACAAATCATTAAGATGTTGCTAAAGGTTGGGTAAGGTACAATCATCACAGCTCATGTTTCCCCAAATCATCTACCTTGCTCTATCTTAGTCTCCTCATGTAACTGTCACTAATTGAGTCATATCTCATTACATGAGAAGCACTGGGGTTTTTTTTTCTTTAAGCTATAATCAAATAATGAGAATTATTCTGATTATCAATTTTCATTGGCACACTTTAAATCTCATTTTGGCTTTTTCTTTCCAACAAGCATAATCCTGAGGCATATTCTCTTTCAGTTACTTAACAGTGCGCCAGGGATAGAAATGTAAATATCAGCCCCAGCAAAACAGATTCAAGGCATTACATTGCCACAAATAAAAATTTACCCTGGCATCAAATCTAAATATTTTTACTTTATTAGTAACTTATAGTGATTTCCTCCTCTGTGTTACACCATTAGTGAATATATCCAAGCACTAGCTAATAATCTGTTTGGGAGGAAATTTAAAAAGAAGATTGGCTTACTGAGAAGACACCTATCATGAAACACCTAACAACCTTGAAGCACCATCTTAAAATCCTTTAGAAGAAAGGCTTTTGTAAAATTTTTATGAATAAGTCCAGAAACATTTGCTATACTTTTGCAAGTAGTTTTTTTTTTTCCTTAAGCCTAGAAATTTACTTTAGCAAGACACATGAAAGATACCAGGATGACATGGTACTTGGGGACATTAGAAAACATGTATGATATGTTAACCCAGGTTCCATAAAGTGTAAGTCACTCCCCTTAAGGCAGGATTGCAGGAGGAAAGAGTTGGGATTTTGGCCATACAGAAGTCCACCAGCCCCTCATCTGCTGACTGCAGGCCTCTCAGGCATGGGGGGACCGTCTAGACACAGGATCAATGTTAAATTCAGAGTTGGGAGTGGCCAAGAATTTCCCCAGGCTTCAGAGGCTTTCTTGCTTTTATCCTGTTCCGGGGTAGGCATCTTTTGGTATATTTGAGTGGTTGGTACCCTTTAAAAGTATTTATTCAGGCAGAAAGGTGAACTTAATAGTAAACAGGTATGATCACTGCTCGATCATTCAATAATGGACGCCAGCAGATCCATATTAACATTCCTACATATCCAGCTACCTCCTTAAGACTGAGGGAAATCACGCCAGCTCCCACTGCTGATGCCCCACCCCCAAGCTCTCTTTACCTTACTATCCCAGCAATCTTAAGTCTGGTCAGTCCCTGAACAACCCAGTCACTGTCCTTGACAACCCCAGGAGGTCTCTTCCAGGAAGTGATCTGAGTTTAACCAGGAAGTGATCCCAGAAAACCACAGCCCCAGTGTTAGGAAAGATTTCACACTCCTGCAGATGGAGAATAAGGGGAGGGAGCTCAAAGTCTCAACCAACCTTTCTTCTTAGGAGGAGCCACAAATGGGCTTGATAAGGTTTCACATATGTGTATTCAAATATACGTAGCTCTCACACTGGCTGAGAGCCAGTCATGTAAGCAGCAGATAATCCCAAGTCTCCAGAGCCTTACCACAACAGGGTTCTTCTTTTTCATGCTGCCTGATTTAATTAAAGGCAAGATAGAAGAATACCATTTTAATAAAATGTGTATTAGAAATGCAAGAATATATAATATCATTTTTTTCTGGGCGCTTACATCCTTTGCACTACATACAGTCAGATCCCTTTACTGACTTCCATGGAAAAGTTGGTTGTTACATTGTGGGGCTCAAAAACTGCTGATTTAGGAAAATACACTCACATACACAACATTACTTGCTTTGTGGCTGACCTTACAGAATTCTCTCTCTAAGGATGCCTTCTCAAGACCTGACGCCCCAAATGGGAGAGGGGTCAACAAACCCTAGTGTTGTCTATCCCTAAATAGAGGAAGCCTTTCAAAACAACATGGAAATTATCACACTGAACATATCACACATACAAGTACTTTGCAAGCTCTGTTTTCTATTTCTTCACTCTCCTTTTGACACACACAAAGAGATAATGAAGCAGGATTTTGAAAACTGTATTATATGGGTATATTCTTGGTTTATAAGCAATATTCCATATGGCCTCTATTCTTTGGAGATTACGAAGGACCAACAAATAGAAATCTGATTGATTTAACTTGAATCATTTGGAAAGGTGTCACACTCTTTCCTGCTGCACTCCTAAAATAACCAAGAAAATACAGAACACCTACCATAATCATACAAGTACTGGTGAATACACAGTGGCTCAGAACTGCCTTCCTATTATACAACCTTTGTTGGACCAAATAATATCACCTCTGCCTCCTCTCATACCCTGCATCCCCAGTCACATCTTCCAGGGCAGAAAATGTATTTTGGAGCTTTGAGTCCCAATGCTTGGTCCTAGCAGAAAATCCAAGGAGGAAATCCCAAATGTTTTCTGATGGTAAGAGTTTGTAAAGTTGGTTATTTTAGAGCTAGGCAAAGATGAGTAATAAATCTTCCTCCTGATTAAAAGTGATCATTTTTCTGATGTTTGGAGCTCAGGAATATTTCATTTGACGAGGTCAAATTTTGCACATGCCCTGTCTGTGCTGTAGATAAAGCTCCCAGGGAACATGGAATGAGTCCATTTCTCCCACCATGGTAAGGTCTTCCAGCACCCCCTCCCCTGTGTAGAAGAGATAGGAACATGCCACATTTCTGCATGGCTTGAGTCCCATAAACTTTGAGAGCTCAGTCCTATGGTTCAGATGCAGATGATATCAGACAAAAAGCATAGCTGGCATCCTTGACTTACTTGGTTGAACTTACATAATTTCCTGGTTTGCTAGAAATTTATACTCAGTTAAATTCCCTTTCTGAGATTTAGAAAAAGAAAACCTCAAAGAGTTACAGAAAACTCTTCCTCTATTACTAATTAAACAAGAGATTAAACCCAATCAAAGTCAGGAAGTCATACTTACACACTATCCATAGAGAACAGCTGTCGGTGGCACCAAAGGTCTTAGGACATATTGGAGTTGGGCTAGTTAAAGCTCCAACCACCACAAAGAAAAAAAATATATATGACTTTGCCTCAAGAGACTATAGGGGTGGTATAAATGGAGACTTGGGAACCAGAGTTCTGAGTACTAGACTCAGCTAGGAAACAACCTAACTAGGTGACCTCATTGCAAGTCACTAAACTCTAGATTTAAGAGTCTCTGTATACTAACAAGAGATTTTAATGAGATAATCCCTTCTAACCTTAAAAATCTGTCCTTTTCCTGCCTTCATGAAGCCTTGAAATTTAATTCCTCCATGTACGTTTATAGAGTTTTCTTTCCCAAAACATAACTGTTCATGAGTATAAAACGTGTCTTTTGTAGTATAAACCACTTACTTTTGGTCTTCAAATTCTAATGAGTCTACATATACGTTTTGGAAACAGTACATATATGATCTGTAAATGCCTTGCCATTGGACAGGCAAATGAGAGCATAGAGGATGAGGTCTTCAGAAAAACACTTTTATGGTTAAACATGTTGTGCTCTCAAAAAGAAACTTGCATATTTTTTCTCCTAGTTACTTTAGCAAATCGAATGCAGCTGTAAGATCAATTCTCCTTCCCTGTAATCTGTTCTTTAGAAAACAATGATTGTGTGATACAATTTCCTTACAGGTTTGTCCAAAAACCTCTCTGACATAATAATTGAGTTTAAATTTAGTTTATGGCCACAGAAGGATCATGTTTCACCTAAAGAGTCAGGCATTTCTTTTCATGCTGCAGTTTCCAATGGGGAAAGTCATTTGTTGGGAAGAGCATGAACCACTTGCAACCTTCTTACAAACACAAGGGGGAGGAAACAAGACAAGTTAATTGAGTCCTGCTAAGAGAAAGAGTTTTTGAAAAGATGGCTGATCTGAAACAAAGTGGCTGGCAAATGCTTTGAGGCTTTAGAAATGGAGCCACCTGCTGCCCCAGCTCCCAACCCCCTACCTGTAGGCCCTGACAGCCTCATTAGCTCTAGGAAGCTCTCTCCCCTCCCACAGGCTAAGTCGCACAAATGGGGCAGAATGGGTGAGGACACGTCCAACCTGGAACTGTACTCCCTCACTGTATGGTATGATTTCTTTCTGCCCTCTCTTGCCTTCCTAGCCTTGAAAATAAAAGTGAAGGAGATAACCTACATCAACAGAGATACCAAAATCATCCTGGAAACCAAGAGCAAGACCATTTACAAGCTGAACGGGGTGTCTGAACGGGACCTGAAGAAATCGGTGCTGTGGCTCAAAGACAGCTTGCAGTGCACCTGTGAGGAGATGAACGACATCAACGCACCCTATCTGGTGATGGGACAGAAGCAGGGCGGGGAGCTGGTGATCACCTCGGTGAAGCGGTGGCAGAAGGGGCAGAGAGAGTTCAAGCGAATCTCCCGCAGCATCCGCAAGCTGCAGTGCTAGTTCTGGCGCCGGATGGCGCCGGACAGGCCAGCCCCAGAGCTGGCTGACGGTTCCCAAGCACAGTCCAGGCTGCTGGCCGCCGGGTCCCCAGCCTGGAGCGGCTCCCCCTGCCTTTTGCACGTTTGCATCCCCAGCACTTCCTGAGTTATAAGGCCTTAGGAGGCCTCAGGAACGGATAGCTGTTTTCACACAAAGGAAAAACCCACCCAAATCTTGTAGAAATGTTCAAGCTAGTAAAATCATGAATATTTGTATGAAATTTTAAAATAGCTCACTTTAAAGCTAGTTTTGAATAGGTGCAACTGTGACTTGAGGCTGTGTTTTGCTTTTTCCGTTTGTCAGCTGATGTTCACTTCCCACTGAGGTTGTGTAACATGCACGTTGCTGCATCTTTCTCTGTGGCCCAAACTTGTGGGTCCCAAACCCAGTTGAGATAAAGCTGGCTGTTATCTCAACACCATCCTCAGCTCCAGCCTGAGACTCTGTTGGAGTCTTGTTAACACTTGGTCATTTTACACCCTCCTGGGGAACTTAAGCTGTTGCATATTACCACTTTCCAGCTACCACACTTCCATTTATAAAAAGCACACTGACCATGCCTCGTGGCATGACATCTTCAAGTAAAGGGCAACACAAATACATTTTATAATTGAACTGAGTATTTTAAGCCTTGTTTAAAACATTTTTGCTTAATTTTTGCAAATTAAACCATTGTAGCTTACCTGTAATATACATAGTAGTTTACCTTAAAAAGTTGTAAAAATATTGCTTTAACCAACACTGTAAATATTTCAGATAAACATTATATTCTTGTATATAAACTTTACATCCTGTTTTACCTATTCTTGTCTTCTGTCTGTTCTTAGAAGGATGTGGGGAGGGAGCTATGAAGGAAGCCCCGCCACCCAGTAGTTTGAAGTTACCTGCTTCTCTAGTGTCTCAGAAAGTATCTCCCCACACTCTCTCGCCTCACCTGGTCCCTGAATCTGATATAGACTTCACCACAGTTGACCCTGCCAGAAACAGAGATGTTTTGCAGGCTCTGGAAAGGGATGACCTTTCCTCCCTTTCTACGTGGCAACACTACTCAAGTTCATGAGCTTTGCAGGGTGCTTTTCATTTCCTAAAATTTTCATAATGAAAAACAGTAACCATTGCAAAAATGTTCATTCTTTCCCTGCCTGAACTCTACCCTCAGATAAAGAGCCGTGATGTGGGGAGTATGCATTGGTAGGCAGGGAGTCAAAAGGGGATGGTAAACTACTAGCACGAAGATGAGAAGGGGGACACAGAGACATCCATCAGACATCTGTCTGAGTCCTTTCGGGCTGCTATAACAAGATACTTCAGACTAGGTAATAAATAAAACAGCAGAAATTTATTTCTCACAGTTCTGGAGCCTGGGAGGTTCCAAGATCAAGGTACAGACAGGTGGCATGTGATGAGGGTTCTGCTTCAGAGATGAAGCCCTCTTGCTGTGCCCTCGGGCCTCTTCTATCAGAGACACTAAGCCCATTCATAAAGGCCCTGGCCTCACAGCTTACTCACCCTCCCTGCCAAAGCCCACCTCTTCATACCAACACACTAGGGATTAGATTTTAACGCATGCATTTTGGAGGACTAGAAACATTCAGACTAGAGCAACGTCCATCCAAGTACTTCAATACTGCATTATTGAACCACCACAGAAATTCTAATAGACACATAAGGAAATTGAGGCTCTTAAAGGTTGGGAAGCACAGCTCATAAAGGCAAAGTCAGGACTGAAACTCAGCCCTGTCAGACAACAAATTCTGCCTCCTATTCAACCTGTGAGTGGATCACAGATGTGACGGCACACGTCCACTCCAACATGTTAGTATTTACTGATCATCCATGATGTGTCAGGCCCTGTTTGGAGTGCTGGGGCTACAGACATGAGTCCTCATTCTTATGGAGCTTACAATAGGGGGTGGCAGAAAGTAAATAACCACGATGCTTAGGTTATATAGGGTAAGACGAGAAAGTGCAGGCAATGAGTGACAGCAGCAGTTTCTCCCAACAAATACGAAACTCTGAGCAATGTGAAGCCTTTATCTGGTGGCATTTTATCAATTTAGTTAAAACATTTCCTAAACATACATTCACATTCATCTCTCCAACATTTCATGTTTTTCTGGCACCAAAGGTTAATATAGTCCACTGCTGAGCAAAAATCAGTATTTTGAAATGGCCAGTCTGCCATTTTTCCCCCTTTGCTGACAAAGTAATAAATTTCCCTTTTCTCCTTCTCAAAAACCACTTGTTCTTGTTTTTTCTGATGCAGCCTCGAGAACAAGTACTGAACTTTTGGTAACAGATGGCGTTCCCTGGGTAGGCTCACTGGCTTCCCAGTAGAAGGGTATCTGCTAAAGCTGGGACCAGCCAGGTCAGCACCTTTGCCTTCGGGGTGACAGAGTATGGGACCGTCCCAGCACCTGCCAGGGCCTGTGTACCTCTGGGGAACTCCAGTCTCTGTCTCCCTGAAGTAGATGTAGCTCCCCACAACCTGAACTGAGTTGGGAGAAGGAAACGAACTTGGAAAGGGTCCACACACTAGGCCATTTTTTAATATGAGGGTACATACAATTAGGTTACAATGTTTGTTTGCATTTGTTCGGTAGAGTTCCTATTGTAGTCGTGTCTCTCATCCAGAAAGTGTGCCACACACCCTTACATTTTGCCCATTAGGTGGCTCCTCTCCTCTCTTCCCCTGCCCCCAACTTGAATTAAATTGAGTTTTTTTCTCCTGTAGGTGTGTATTAGTTCATCTACTGGCTTCATATTAGTATTGAGTACATTGGATGCTTGCTTTTCCATTCTTGTGATACTTTACTAAAGAGTATGTTCTCCAACTCTGATCAAAAAATGTAAAGTCTCAGGCAACACCTGCGGCTCAGTGAGTAGGGCACCGGCTCTAGATACCAAGGGTGGCAGGTTTGAACCCATCCCCAGTCAAATTGCAACAAAAAAATAGCTGAGCATTTTGGCAACTGCCTGTAGTCCCAGCTACTATGGAGGGTGAGGCAAGAGAATCACCTAAGCCCAAGAGCTAGAGGTTGCTGTGAGCTGTGACACTATAGCACTCTAGCAAGGGCCACAAAGTACAACTCTGTTTCTTAAAAAAAAAAAAAGTAAAGTTTCCATCTTTTTATGGCTGAATGGTATTCCACAGTGTACATATACTACAGTTTATTAATCAATTCATGGGTTGATGGGCAGCTGGGTTGTTTCCACATCTTTGCAATTGTAAATTCAGCTGCAATAAACAATCTAATACAATTGACCTTGAGATAAAACAATTTTTTTACTTCTGGGTAGATGCCTAGTAACACCAGGTTTTTGTTGGGTAAGTTCCCCAGCGTGCAGGCTGAGATGCTGATTCTACCCATATGGGGTTTTCAGATCTTCCTGTTGGTTCTGTTTGTTTTGAGGTACCTTTTGGGGAGTAGAAGTCATGCAGTTGAGTGGAACTAGGGGAACCTGGTTTGAACTTGGAGCTAGTTCCCAGGGAAAGGTGGGTTAAGGGGGGGACTAGGCCACCATTTAGGAAGGTTCTACCTTCTAGCCCATTTTAAACATCTGCAGGTTTTTTGGGGAGGGATGGGTTTTGGCCATGGCTGGGTTTGAACCCACCACCTCTGGTATGTGAGTCCAGTACCCTACTCCTTTGAGCCACAGGCACCACCCCATGTTAAACATTTGAAACAGGAGATTAGGAACCCTAAAAAAGGCAGGAATAAAAAGTTAAAGAAGATAAAAAAGGAAAAACAATAAACAAAAAAATTCAGGCATCAGAAGGGATAAATATGTATAATATGCCAAAACTAATGGAAAGAAGTAATCTGGAAGAAACTGGCCCATCTAAATAATCCCTTTTCATTCAAGCCAAAAGTCACATGCTCATACATGCTCATTATTATTTGCATAATGAGATGCAAAACTTTGGTTCTGAGCCGCTAATGGGACGCAAGCCTCCCTTAGCCACTTTTTGAGATCACATGTCACAGAACAACAGGGATATGTTCTGAGAAATGTAATGTCTCTTGATTTCATCATGGTACAAACATCATAGAGCATACTTACACAGAGCTGTACACACCTGAACAGCACATCTATGCCCTGAATCCTATAGGCCAGTGTTTTTCAAATTTTTTTACCTCACTGCACACTTGAACCTACAGTTAAACTTCCACAGCACACTCAAATTATGCTGTTCAAAAAAGAGTAAAATATATATATGCTTACTGTGCTTTGAACTTCTTTCGAAAATAATTTAATTAATCATCTATAATTCTTTTTTGCAACACATCCAAAATCCTCTCACAGCACACCAAGGTCTGTACTTGTCTTTGATGATAGCACAAGCCAATGAGATATGAGTATAGCAGGGCAGATAAGTTTTCATTTTGTTTTGCATTTTGTTTTATTGTTTTCTTTGCATAATGGTTCAAATATATGAGGTCTGATAACTAAGCTCATGAACTCATCCTAGAAAAAGCGCTACATGCCTCACCACTGAATATCACTATGGCCACCTCAAAGTACTCCCCTTGGGAAGCTATGCACTAAAACCAGCTTCCAGTCCACCCTTCAAAGCAATTTTGGAACTTTTTCTGGAATGCCACCAAAGTTGTCCTACTATTACATTGATGTCTTCAATGTCATTAAAATGTCTTCTTTGGGTAAAGAAAAATGTCATTGGGGGCATCAGAGCAGGTGAGTAGGGAGGTTGTAGCAATATAGTTATTTGTTTCCCAGCTACAGACTTCTTCATAGACAGTGTTATGTGAGCTGGTACATTGGTATGATGCAAGAGCCATGAGTTATTGGCAAGATTCTCAGCTAAGATTTTCCTAACTGTTTATCAATGTTAGATTGGTCTTCTATGCTTCTCACAGTCAGCTGACAGTTTTAACACACTGTTTAAGAAATTTTTCCGTTGTTTTTGTCAGTTCTGCTCATTACCATCTGCCTTGATCTCACTTCATCAGTGACATTTTCTCTCCCCTCAGAAAAATGTTTAATCTTTTTTTATACTGCCATTTTCTTCATGGCATTATCCCCATAAACTTGGACTAACATGTTCCTGATTTCATTTCCACTTATGCAAAGTTTAGCAAGAAATTTACAAATGTGCATTCATTGCTCTAATTCAAGCTCTGACATTTTCGTGATGGCACACAAAAACACCCAACAGCAACAGTGAACACAGCTTAGCAAGACACCACCACACATCAACATGAACACAGCTGTGAGACACTGATATATAAAGGTTATGAAACCTTGCTGAGTTGTTTGTACAGTACTGCCAAAATAAGCATACAGTGGCACGTTTTCAACTTCATTGTCAGACCTCGTATATGGTTCATTTATTCTTGAAATAATCATGATTGCATTCTTAGTTACTTTGTAATATTTCTTTTGTTAGCAGATGAAAACATGAATGTCCATCCATTACTGCAAGAAGAAAGCAAGTAATCAAGGATTGGATTTCTGAGTTTGTTTCCTAAGATAATTCATGACCCATTAATAAACTTTAAATGCCCAAAATAAGGATTAGCCTAAATGGAAAAGTTAAAAGATATTAAAACTACATATCTACTATGCATTCAATTACCCTTCCCTTTAACAAATAGCTTCATCATTGAGTTGTTCTACAAGAACATATTTATAAGAGATTTTTTTTCTTTCTTTCTTTTTTTATTAAATCATAGGTAAGTACATTAATGCAGTCTGGGGTACAATGTGCTGATTTTATATACAATTTGAAATATTTGCTCTCCCTCGCCTCCTTCTGCCTTCCTTCTCTGCTCTCTTTTCTCTCTCTTCCCCCTGGCTCTTCTCTACTCTCTCCTTATCTTTCCTCTTTTCTCTCCTCCTCAGTGCTGCTCTGTAGCCTCCCTCCCCCCACCAATAAAGACCTTTTGTAGGGACGGCACCTGTGGCTCAAGGAGTAGGGCATCAGCCCCACATACCAGAGGTGGCAGGTTCAAACCCAGCCCTGGCCAAAACTGCAAAACAAACAAACAAACAAACAAAAAAAGACCTTTTGTACAAGCAAAAAAAAAAAAAAAAGAAAGAAAGAAAGAAATATTTTCAGGAAACTGGTTAACATACCCTTCATGGCATTTTCTTAGTTATTGTGTTAAGACATTTATATTCTACATGTAGTAAGTTTCACATGTACCCTTGTAAGATGCATGTAGGTGTGGTCCCACCAATCACCCGCTCTCCAC
>CAUYQV010024543.1:0-23579 GCA_963574575.1 Galagoides demidoff | reverse complement strand
ATGACCAGGCGTTGTAGCAGGCGCCTGTGGTCCCAGCTACTTGGAAGGCAGAGGCAGGAGACTCGCTTGAGCCTAGGAGTTGGAGGTTGCTATGAGCTGTGATGCCATGGCACTCTACCCAGGGGGATAGCTTGAGGCTCCGTCTCAAAAAAAAAAAACAGCAGGCCAATCAGGTTTATTCAGCATGGTTTCAATTATGTTAAATTACATGGAAAAAGGTTAAAAAGAGGTGTGCTTTGGAAGGTAGAGGTGGTTGCTCTTCCATATTTTTTCTCTTTCTTTTCAAATTTCCCACAACAGGCCCACATTTCTTCCACAATCATACTTTGAAAATACCTAATATTAATAGGATTTTGCACAGAAGAGGAGCAGGCAGAGAAGAATTCACTTTCCCTAACACGTAGAGATTGATAGATTTTTTTTCTCTCAGAGAAAAGACCATACTTCTCATAACTATCATTTGCCTTCCACTTATGCCCTCTCTTTGAAAGCTGCCTGTCCGCTATTTTTCATTTTCAGGTCTTAATACAAATTTGAATGTACAAAAACCAAACATAGGTCAGGCACAGCGGCTCATACCTATAGTCCTAGCACTCTGGGAGGCTGAGGCGGGTGGACTGCCTGAGCTCAAGAGTTTGAGACCAGCCTGAGCAAAAGTGAGACCCTGTCTCTAAAAATAGCCGGGCATTGTGGTGGCATTGCAGGCATTGTGGTGGCTGCCTATAGTCCCAGATACTTGAGAGGCAAGACTATCACTTGAGCCCAAAAGTTTTAGGTTGCTGTAAGTTGTGATGCCATGGCCCTCTACCAAGGGTGAGGGCAGCAAAGTAAGACCCTGACTCAAAAAAGAAAAAAAAATAGACTCATAGGCTTACTTCTAAGTAGAAATCTTATTTATGTAGACATAAATAAATTAAACTTATTTATATAGCTAGATATTATAATAAAAGTCTTCTATATAGTTAGTGTATGAAACAGCCTTTTAATATTGTAGGAACATAAAAAATAATCAGAATTTTTTTAAAAAACCCAAATCCTATTATTTTTTTAAAATCCTTTTTGAAAGTACACATATCATAAACGTGATACTAAAAAACGGAAGAGTCTTCATCCAATGAGCTTAAACTGGACCAAACATAATTTTCTGATTTATAGACAAGTGTCAATAATTAGAGAAGTGTCCCATTCTATATTGAAAACCACAGCACTAAAAATGGCTTTAAGACTTTTTTATAGCAATTTTCTAAAAGGCTACGAGAGAAACTAGCTCTTCCACAGAACCTGCTCTAGAAAAAGATGAGGTGTTCTACCATTTCCACAGGAGGAGCCAAGGTGGCTGCCGCTGTGGCTGTGGCTGTGTCTCGGAGAGGAAGAGTGGGAAGGAAAGGGGGGAAGCTGCTGCATCCTCACTTGAAGAATCCAATATTTATATATTTTTAAATCTAGTCATTTTAAACCCTAAAAAAAACTTCCAAAGCTTTTCTTGGTAGAGTGCTTTGGTGTCACAACTCACAGCAACCTCCAACTCTTGGGCTCAAACGATTCTCTTGCCTCAAGCCTCCCGAGTAGCTGGGACTACCAATCCCTGCCACACGCCTTTTTTTTTTTGCACTTGTCATTGCTGTTTTAGCTGACTGGGGCCAGGTTTGAACTCGCCACCCTTGGTATATGGGGACTGCGCCCTATCCACTGAGCCACAGGCCCTGCCCCAAAGCTTTTCTTCTTAAAGTACTACTAAGCAGTTAAATCATCATCTCCTAGGGGTTACGTATCTTGCTTCCTTTTCTCCTACCCCATAGACACCCTGTCCTCACCCAAGTCAATAATATCTTCTATAGAACAGCAATAAAATCGCTTCTCGGCCTTTTGGCTAAGATCAAGTGTAGAACAGCAATAAATACAGAACTAAGGTATTTTTAAAATTATTTTTCATACACTTACTCATGAGAATGCTCTACCTCTTGACGTTAATTTCAAATGCAGATGTATAGAATATTTTATCCCTTTCTCTTAAAAAAGAACTTAGAAAAACTAAATTAAGTTACTTTTTACTTCTATAACCCTCATTGGGCTTTTTTCCCTGTAAGGTTAATAAATTTTTGGGAGGGAGTACCATTCACCACTTCTGTATTATATATTAAAATACAGAATTAAATAATCTATCCTCACATTCAAAACTCAACTAAATTAAAACTGATGAACAATTTTATTCAACCCCTACTGCACTGTAGCAGATCAGAAATATAGAATAAGGGCGACCTTTAAAGTGTTTATCTATCTCCTTTATTATCCAAACCTAAGGCACACTCTCAAAAATGCAGCAAGTCATTTCAATTTTCTAAAAAGAAAAGCTTCAGACTCATGTGACCACACTTTTCTTTCAACTTCACAAAAATCCTGCCTGCAGCAACACAGATTATAGTTGGCAAAAACTAAATGTGACAATGTTCCTTCCCACTGGTCACTGATAAGCATCCACTAATTAGATTATAACCAGTAAGAAAGGGACACGAGGCATGGTAGGAGGGAGAGAAGAATGAGAAATAAAATATATCTTTTCTGAGTTGTCTGCTTTAAGATAACCAAGACTGCAAGTTTAAGAAGAAGAAAAACATGAATTTTTCTTAATGTTCAAAGGAATACATGGAGTTACTTAAAGAAATACATGGAATGTTAGTCCAAATTAAAAAAAATTGTTTTTAGACTTAAGTCAGTGTGGATCTCTGTAGACCACCTAATACTCCACAAATCAGTGCCAGGATAAGGTCAAGGACCCAAAACAGATCTTGCTTTCTCGCATTTTACACAGTGTGAAGAACACATTAAGCAAGGGAGAGAAGAAACCCCTCACCACTGGCCCGATGCTTACGCCTCCTTCCCAACACCATCTGAAGCAAATAAGAGTTTCTAGAATTTCCCAACACTTACACTTCCTACCCTTTGGTTTCAAAATAATTTGATTGTGAAAATCTGCGTGTCAATTTGTTTAAAACGTTAGATGCGTGTTTTCTCAAGGAAACAGTGAGTTGTCATTTGAGTCCCTGGCACTGCTTTTTCTGGGCCAGTTACAAAAGTTAGAAAGCTGACAGCAGACAAGAAGAGACCTGTTTCCACCATCACTCTTGCTCCAGCCAGACAAGCAGGAGCGAGGTGAGGGCCATGGTCAGCCCCACCCTTCTCTGTTCTTTAGAAAGTTTATGGCTGAGTCCTCATTTGTGAAGCCTCCCCACTCTTCCTCCTTTTACAACCTTTCCTGCAGACTGTAATGGAAAAGCTACTTCACAGCATTTTATTTAACTCTCATCCCCTCGGGGGTTTTCCCATCCCCAGCATTTGGCTTTTAAACTGAAGATCTACCTTCAGTTTATGCACAGTCTGGAGGGTGCTGTTATTTTTGTTACTTTTTTTTATTTCTTATAGCATAACTATGTACATTAATGCAATCATGGGGTACAGTGTGCTATTTTCATATACATTTTGAAATACTCTCATCAAACTGGTTAACATAACCTTCATGTCATTTTCTTAGTTATTGAGTTAAAACGTTCATACTCTGCTTTTAGAAAGATTCACTTGTACCCTTGTAAGATAAACCGTAGAGGTGACCCCACCAATCACCCTCCCTCCCCTCTTCCATCCCCCTAGCCTCCCTTGTTATTTTTTTTTATTTCCAACTTATTCCTCCAGAAGAGGGCTAGTCTCTCTACTTACATTTTGAAAACCCTTTTTAAATTAATTTTCAAATTAAATATTGGCTCAAAGTTGCACATCAACTATGCAAGTTTTCTAAAGATCTGTAGATAGGGCCAGAGAAGTGGAGTCTGGCTTGCTTTTGTGATGTAGACAAATTTGGAAACTATTACTTAGTTGAAGATTCCAAATCCCAAATCTTACTGAAAATATTTAGGCCTTGAATTCCATTTTTCTTCCCATTTAAGAAAAATTTGGGATTGAAAGACTGTTTGTAAAGCTCCTAATATTTCTCAATCATCAAACAGCTTTTCCAAAACAGTATTCTGATGAGTATAATGCAAATGAATCACCAATTAAATTTCACCCAAGATACTCCGTATTAAAATTCAAAGGAGAGTGCTTGGCAAAATGCATTTTAGGATCGGCCAAACCCCAAACATTGGAAAATAAATACTAACTCTCCAATGTTTTGCCAAGTCCCCCGAAGCCAATCACCACTCCTCTTGCAGAATGTCTTCGTGTTTCTGAATGTCTTCTATTTAGGGGCTTCATAGTTTAAGTCTTTAAGTGTCAAAGGTCAAGAACCACCAACGAGAGAATTAATAAAACTGAAGCTCTAGATAAATAAACTTCAGACTCCTAAACTCTGTTAGAAAAATCCACACATAGTCCATCTGTTGAGAGAAATTTTTTTCCCTCATTCAAAGTGTATTTTAGCCTTAGGATTACCTTTCATTCAGCAAGGATCACCTATGTTCTGACTCTTGAGGTTATTAGAGCAAATCATGGGATGTTGAGAACTTGGCTTCCTCCACCTTAATAAAGCAGTTCAAGTCCAAGAGGCAGTTAATCCCTGGAAGGCTTTGTGATCCCATCCTCTGACATGTTTGATAAATATGGAAATTGTCAAATGTTCTGACTTGTTCAAATTTTTCAGCCTGCTTAACGTGCTCTTTGGCCTCGACATGCACAAAGTGCTGACTTGGCATGCCTAGAAGCCTCCATCACCCTCTCTATTGTGTACACAGTGACAACCCCTGAAGCATAAATAAGTCACACTTCACAAAGAAATGTTTATTCTACACTCGGAGGGCAAGGAAGAAGGGTGTGTACCCAAAAAATGTGGCAGAAAAGAAAAGAAAAGAAAACCTCAATTCTAAATGATTGCAAAATTGAAGACCATAAAAATGAAATCTGGGTTGGTGATAGAGATGTCTAAAGTTGGTTGATAAACAAATCTTGGAGTCTGAAATTACTAAGCTAAGAAATAACTATTTCTCTATGTTTCTTGCCTTATAAAATGTAATGAACAATATGGTTTTCTTTTAGTACCTCCTATAATTCAAATGAGTCAATTGCCCTTGAACACTATACAAAATTAAGAAAATGAAATACCATATGACCAGTATCTGGCCACCAGTGAACAAGAAAGCAAGCTCTGGCCTCATGAATAGGCCCAACTTCTACTCATCTCAAATAACTAATTATCTTGGAGACAGAATAAACAACCGTATAAATAACAAGAAAGAGGGCCTATAACTGTACAAACTAGCTACAGTGTTTAGAAACCCTGCAGACACAGGATTCAAAAGGAAAGTCTATGAAGAAACCACAAAGACAATACACTGATGAAATGCTGATGATGCAATGTAGTACTTCAGAATCCAGAGCCAGCGCCATTCATCAGTCATAGGCATGCTGACCTTCCCAGACCCACCCATCACATTCCCAACACTGTGACCATTTCCAGAAGACTGTCTTTATGGGGTCTCTAAGGCTGCTGCTTATATTAAATTTACAATTTTGGCAGCAACAGCAGCAGTGAGAAGCAGAAGCATGCATGGTAGGGTGGAAACAAAGGCCCCAGGGATGCAGAGGTAGGCATATCTTAGCAGAAAGAAAAACAAGCAGTAAAACAGCTGAGGGGCAGAGAACTGCAGGGAGAAGGGAAGAAGCCAAGAGTCGGATGGCATACATACTATTACCACCATCCTGGAAGAATTGAGAATGTGTATTAGGACTGCAGACAGTTTTCAGGTTTTATAGGTTTGGGGTATACAGGAAAAAGAACTACCAGCTCATTCCAAAGGGCAAGAACTTGTTCTGTGGCTGCTGTGGAAAAAAACAAGGAGAGAAGAGAGAAAATGTTGACCCTCAGCTCAGTGCTGGTACCAGAACTAAGGAATGAAGGAGAGTGGACAAATGATGACATTAGGAGAGAAAAATAATCAAAACAACTGAGAACATTATCTCCTGCCTTCCCATCAATACCAAATTTCCTAACATAGTTGTAACTCAGAACAGCATGTCATGAGAAAATAGCACCCCATAGAGAAAAGGAGACCAGCCAAACCTGTGACCAAGTCATCCATTTTCTTTTATGGGAAACAGAATGCTCAAAAATCTAGTTCTCTGCTTC
The DNA here is from genome assembly GCA_963574575.1 of Galagoides demidoff. Taxonomy (NCBI): domain Eukaryota; kingdom Metazoa; phylum Chordata; class Mammalia; order Primates; family Galagidae; genus Galagoides; species Galagoides demidoff. Next base: position 17,467 of record CAUYQV010024543.1, on the reverse strand, counting down.
TCACACTTCACCGTGTATGAGAATTACCTGGAGCAGCTTGCTAAGATGCAGATTCTGATTCAGAAAGTTTGGAGCAGGTCCAGAGATTTTCCATTTCCAACAACCTGCCTGGTGATGCCAAGCAACTGCACAGAACGAGGGTTAGTATGGCTCTTGGTCAGGTAAGCTGCACTTTGCCTTGCAGAAGTTACTTCTCTGATTTTTCGTTTTCTTGTTTATTAAACAAAGATAGCAACACTTAACTCATAACACTGATGTGAGGAATCAACAAAACTATTTAGCCTAACACTTTATTTACTATCATCACTAGCACAGTATTCAAAGGTGGTACATACACCATCTTGCTGGTACAAGAAAAACTTTTAAAAATAATTGTTAGGCAGTATTTTAATAGGTATTAGAGATTAAATAGGTATTAATGGCATTAAAAAATAACTGTCACCTTAAGCCCAAGATTTCACAATTATTATCACTTAGGATAAAACTAAGTTTAAAAGAAAAAGTCAATTTAAAAAATTGCTAAGTGAGCCAGGAGCAGTGGCTCATGCCTATAATCCCAGCACTCTGGGAGGCCGAGCCAGGTGGATTGCTTGAGCCCAGGAGTTTGAGACCAGCCTAAACAGGAACAAGACTCTGTCTCTACTAAAAATAGAAAAATATACCAGGCATGATGGTGGGCACCTATAGTCCCAGCTACTCGGGAGGCTGAGGTATGAGGATCATTGGAGCTCAGGAGTTTGAGGTTGCTGTGAGCAACCTATGACAGCCTGGCCCTCTACCTAGGGTGACAGAGTGAGACCCTCTCTCTCTAAAAAATAAATAAAGCTAAATTAAATTTTAAAAAATAAAAAATTACTCAGGAAATAAAAGTACAAGAAGTACATAGGTATGACAAAAATAATGAAGATGGTTACTCAACTGACTCAAGTCTGGGAAACCTCAATTTAGACAGGGTTACCAAATGCCTTAAAGGCAACAGCTTGGCCAGATTAGCCCATTACAAGGAGCAAGTATGTGATCAGAGTTCTAGAGTCATTCAAGTCTGAGAAGCCACTTTAATCAAATGACATTCACACTCACACTTACTCATGGATGCTACATAACTATGCTATCATGAATCATCCAGGCATTCCTGCGATTAAGGAAAACAAATTCTGTTGGATTCAGCTGTTTTCCTCTTTCATCCTTAAATTAACCAATCTAAGTGACCTACCAACACTGGATAAATAATAGGATTATTCCCCCCAAGAAATGAAAAACTATGATTTCATAGCTCCAGAATTATGATATTCCCTTTTTCTACAAAAGTTTTGTAAAGTAATTTGTGGTCAAATGGATATAGATAATTGAATACTTTATAATCAAATTTGTCATACCCTTTAACAGTAACCTTTAGAGCAAACAGGAAATCTGGAATCAAACATGAGTGGCAAAGAGGCGGCATGTCATCAACAGCATGGTTTTCAAAGACAAATATAAAAAGCTTCCTGACGTATGATGTACTTGAAGTAACATGTCATCCTTATAATTCTACTATAGAAGGTTGAAAATTTTGTTCTAGTTAATGAATGAAAAGAATGTGAACACAGACATATGGCAGAACTTTACTCATTCATTTGCCCATGATGTGAACCACTTCTTCAATGAATAACACCTTTCAAATACTGCACTGAAAGAATATTTGCTCGAACATTCTGTGATTCATAGCATAATGGTTATAGTCATTATTTAAGTTTAATATGCTTTATATACATTGTCTCCATCATTTTCTAAAGTCTAGGTAATCAATAAAATAATAAATCAAGCCCTAAAGTGTTGCGTTTGCTACATTCCACGGATTAATACTTCTACCATGGGCTGGGTGTTCATAGCTCAGTGGTTAGGGCACCAGCCACATGCTCCAGGGTTGGTGGGTTCGAACCCACCCGGGCCTGCTACACAAAAAAATAGCCAGGTGTGGTGGGCACCTGTTGTCTCAGCTACTAGGGAGGCTGACACAAAAGAATCGCTTGAGCCCAAGAGTTTGAGGTTGCTGTGCAGCTATGACGCCATGGCACTCTTCCTCAGGGTGACAAACAATTAAAAAAAAAAAAAAAACACTTCTACCATGGCTGATATGAAGCTGTCAACATGTCAATGAACACACAGTTGTGAAGATATATACAGTATTTGCACTACAGATGACAATAGATACAAATAACCAGAGTATAGATAATAATAAAATGTAGTAAAAAATAGTTATGAAGTATAAAGTTTTGAGTACTTCTTGGTTTTGTTTTAAATAATCAAAAATTTTTATACTTTATTGTTTACAGATAAAGCAGCCCACAAACCTCTGAAAATTTCAACATTAGATCTTGGGAGCTGGTAGGGGGTGGCTCTGGCACAGCATTGGCCACGAGCCACATCCCACACATTGTTGCTAATACCACTAGGTTTACATGTCAATTTTGAGTTTTCTAAATTAGAAACCTCTTGCATAAATGTAGTCAATTTTGTGTGTTAAAGAAATGATAACAACAAAAATAAACCGATAGAAATAACAGTGTGTATATTTTATATACCCAAGCTGCCCTAAAGCCTTCAGGACATCAAATAATAAAAGCACCACTCCATCATGGGGGAGAATGTAGGCAACAGATACTTGTCTAGGGAGAAAAGGAATTTGAAGCTAAGAAAAGAGATACTTAACACTGATTTTCATAAATATAACTGGTCAGAAAAACTTGATTTGTTAAGGAAACCAAAAATAAAAGAATGGCTATTTATAAGAATCATAAAGATTCTTTCTAGGAGACGAAAAACTACCACAATGATGTCATCTTTACATGCTAATACCAACTTTTTAATTTGTAATAGATAAAAGGGGAAATTACAAGCAAATCGAAAGCTATTTCACTAATCCCTCTAGCCAAAGTAAACCACTCAGAGAAATAGAGAACTTGTTCCACAAAATGGTCATTAATGATGTTAACTAGTACTAAGACTTTCAAACCCAAACTGCATCGCCTTGGTAAATCTTTGAAAAACTAAAAGCAATTACGTTGCACTTAGTCCCCTGGAAAAGTTCAGTTAACCAGTTTATATTAAAAGGATGAAAATTCAACTGTCTTCTCCACTGAAAAATATGCTTGTGAGAATGACTTTCCAAAACCTACCGTAAAATTCTATGGAATTGTTTATTTCAAAATTAAGTCTTCAAAGCTCAGAGAAATATACAGCACACACATTGTTTATCTCTACAAGATGGAACATATGGAAAAATTTACAACTGTCAAGTATGTTACACTGCAAAACAAATGTGGAAGAACACAAGGGGATAAATATAGTGAGACTCGTTCGCAAATTGGAAACGTTGGAGGCACATGAAAGATTTTATGAAAATTGCAATGTTTAAGACATTGGCAAGATAGTGGTGCAAACCTGTGCTTTATAAGAAAATTGTACACAATAGTTCAACTGTTCCCTTTGAATTATAACGCAGGTTTAGGCATGCAGGTTAATTTGAGAAGCAGCCCTTTAAGAAAAGAAGTAAAACAATTCCTGTCTTGTGTTAAAAAATCCAAATAAGCATGACGGACACACACACATGCAAAAGCAAAACAGCTAAAATTGTCAAGTAAAATAACCACCAAGCAATAAATATATTTTATATATTTAGCAATAAATATATAAATTTATTTTCAAAACAATAAATACTTGAAAAGTTACTTTAAAAATATTTATTATAAGGTAAACAAATTAGTTTTTAAAAACCTTAATCTATGACAATACAGATTAATGAGTCAGTTTTAAAATTTAATGCAATGACTTAAGGTTTAAAAGGGGGTCTAGAGCTGGGAGCAGTGGCTCATGCCTATAATCATAGCCTTCTGGGAGGCCAGGGCACGTGGATTGATTGAGCTCAGGAGTTCAAGACCAGCCTGAGCAAGAGTGAGACCCCCATCTCTATTAAAAGGAAAAAACTGAGGCAAAAGGATCAATTGAGCCCCAGAGTTAGAGGTTTCTGGGAGCTAGGACGCCACAGTACTCTACTAAGGGCAACAGAGTGAGACTCTGTCTCAAAAAAAAGGGATCTAAACTGCACTTTGTAGTTTAGAATTTTGCCATTATCACCCCAAGTCCTCTTTCGATTTAGCATAATATTAGAACTCATATTATTTCAAAAGTTTAGTTTTCATACATAAAACTTGAATAAACACATTTTGCCCCAAATTCTCAATATCCTGCTTGCCCTGAAGAAAAATTCTTTCTAAGTCAAGTACAAAGACGTAAAAGTAATTCCCAGGAACTAAAGCATCTGTGTCCAAAGCTCACATGTACCAAACACAGGAGCTGCAATCAGACTTGGATGTTCTTTCTATTTCCTTCAGTCCTGTAGTCATTACTTTAACAGGCAAAGAATAAACAGCAAAACTCTGACGGGAGCACATACTTTCCACACACCCTAAATGTCAAAGGCTTGTTTAGAGAAAGGCCAAACAGTCCACTGACTGCATCTTAGACGTGAGGCCAGAATTAGAGGTTTCTGACTACGAAGTCTATTTCTGCCTCATTTTGTAACCTAGGTGAAGAGATTTATCTGCTCCTCACTTGACTTTAAAAACAAAGACAGAGGCACATAACTTCTACTTAGCTCCCTAGAATACTGTGAGGCTACAGTAAATAATGCCCATAAAAGCTTTGATCTCTTTAGAAAAAAAAAGAAATGAATTCTAACAAAAACAAAACAGGTTTTAGAGATTCCTGAGAGACCAATGGTGGTCAAGGTAGAACACAAAGAATGGATAAACCACTGATCACAAGAAAATGCCTGTTGACCCTTCTTATTTATTTTCCAAGTAAAAATGTCTTTAAAACTAAGCTCACAAACTGCCATCTAGATCACATCCAACTTCCTCTTCTGTAACATTCACTTAAGCCATCACCACACATTGTAACTCCTAAACAAGTAAGAGGCAACTAGAATAATTAGACTCATGATGAGAAAACCAGAGGGGAAAAAATCAGCATGCTTGATTTCTGGGCCTGGCTTCTACATTTAAAAAAAGAAAATGAGGAATTAGAAAGTTAGTATAAAAAAATAGATTTCAAGCGTCTTTATAGTCCCATCTGCATATTTCATGAAAAGTCATCAAAATGGCTGCCAAGATTTCTCGGTGGGAAAATGATGGTGTAAGATCAAACAACTGCACTTAACTGGACCTTAACTTTTGGATATTTGCTGGTATTTGCAATATTTTTAATTAAGTCTTCTCTCTAAAGAATCTCATCTGTAATACATATAATTTCTATTTTTTACCTATTGAATGTATAATGATGGCAATAGCTTACTTCTCATTTTCCCTAGAAGTTTGATTCACAACAGCAATACATTTCAAATGCCAAATAATTACTAACATATGACAAGTGAGCAGTACTTAAAGGATGTATTAAAAGTAATTGATGAAATGGAGAAATGGCTCTGATTGCTGTTCCCTGTCAAACTATGGATATATCTTCTCCGCAGAAATAGGGTTACAAATGGCAGCTAGAATCAACCTTCCGAAGTGTTAAAAGTTGTAAAATAGTAGCAAGGAAAGCCTTTCCTCGCATATTAGTACTTAGCAATGATGAGATTACTGTCATATTTTCTTATTTTCACCTCCCACTCAAGAATACAACTCAGAATATATTAATTTGTGAGAAAATAATTCTTCGTTTTTTAAAGATTTGGATTAATTTTCTTTGTGTTAGTTACAAGGAAATTAACTGATATTTTTACAGAGTATTTGAGCATGTATAAAACAAAATAGCTCTTTTTTTTTTTTTTTAAGACAGAGTATCATTCTGTTGCCCAGGCTAGACAGTCTGGTGTCATACCTCACAGCAACCTCAAGCCCCTAGGTTCCAGTGATACTCCTGACTCAGCCTCCCCCGTAACTAGGACTACAGGCACCTACCACATGGCCAGCTAATTTTTTCCATTTTTAGTACAGACAGGGTCTCTCTTGATCAGGCTGGTCTCGAACTCCTAAGTTCAAAAAGTCTACCCACCTCAGCCTCCCAGAGTGCAGATGTGAGCCACCATGCCTAGCTAACATTTTAACACTGTAACATTTTAACACTGTAAAACTGACATCCTGCCAATCTTCCAAACAAGCAGCTTAAGTTGTTTTTTAAAGGACAAAGAAAAAAGAAAAAGACTCTGAAAATAAAAAACATAACAATAAGGCTCGGTGTAACTCAGTGAGTAGGGCGCCACACACACCAAGGCCCACGGGTTTGAGCCTGGTCCGGGCCTGCTAAACAACAATGACAACTGCAACCAAAAATAGCTGGGTGTTGTAGCAGGTGCCTGTCGTCCCAGCTACTTGGGAGGCTGAGGCAAGAGAATCACTTAAACCCAAGAGTTTGAGGTTGCTGTGAGCTGTGACGCTACAACACTCTACCCAGGGTTACATAGTGAGACTCTGTCTCAAAAAAACAAAAAGAAAGAAAGAAAAGAAACATAACAATCAAATCCATGAGTAGAGACTCTACAGATGAATTGATAAAAGGGAAAATAACTGGGCAAATGAAATTAGTCAGAGCCAGAGATCATCTTGCAACCAGGAGCTGATCTTTCCCCAGTATAGAATTAGAATATATTCAACTTTGGAAGCCGAAAGTTCCCTTCAGTCTCATCCTCCTCTTACTTCTGCTTGAAATTCAAAGTGTGTGAAATACATTTGCCCAACTTGCAAAGCTTTTCTGATGAACCCTTCAGGTACTGTAGGTATTAACAACTACTAGACAAAAAAAAAAGTGAAAAAGTGGAATGGCTTAATATTTCTCCCTGGGAATTTCTTTCTTTCTTTCTTTCTTTTTATTAAACCATAGCTGTGTACATTAATGCAATCACAGGGTATCTTCCTGGGAATTTCATTACCCTGTCAATATGAACTTCCTCTGAGGAGATTTACCTTTTACACTAAAAGTGGTATCTGTATCTGCCTAAAACTGTATACAAGGGACATCCATCACTTAATTAAGTCTATCATGTCAATTTTATGTCAAATGAGGTTATATAAATAAACTATCTTTTCATCATTCTTCTTGTAGGTTTAAGGAGGCAAATAATCCTTACTGATATAAAAAATAAAAATCTAATCTGTTCTGTGTCAGATAAGGGTTTGGACAAATCCTATCTTCCAGTGGTATAAAAAGCCAGTGATTTCAAGATTAGGAATATTTCTAATTATTTTTTTTGATCCAAGGCATAGACAAAAAAATGAACAAAATCTCCCCCAAACTAAAATAGTCAAATAGTCAGTGGGCACATAAGAAAGACAAGGAGAACTAACATTTGGTGGTTAATTTGTATCTCAGTCTTTCTTAGGAACAATACACTCAAACACAATTACTATCAACTAACTTCCAGAATCTTCCACAAATAAATTTAAAGAAATGGGGAGAGTAGAGAAAGGGAAAGATAGAAGGGGTGGGGCATCACGGGGTGGGGGGGGTGTTATACCTTTGGGGGGCAGAACACTATTATGGGAGGGTTTTTATCTGACACAAGCAATCAATGTAACCTAGTTCTTTGTACCCTTAATGAATCCCCAGTGATAAAATAAATAAATAAATAAAATAAACTTAAAGAAAATGAATCTTAGCTAGCAGGTTATATTCATCCAGGTCTTTCCGGAACATTCATTTTCCTGGGGATGATTCAGCCCCATAGCTCAGGGGTAACTATGAAGAAAAGGATGATGAATCCATCAATAGTTTCCCCTAGAGCAATCTGCAGGCACCTATGGGAGGGGCTGTAAAGTGGCCAGAACAGCACAAGACCCAGCCCTCCACCCTCCTACAGCTTTCTATTTAGCTCCTTGGAGAACCAGACAACTCAGTGGGTTTCATTATCTTTCAGGATGCACTGAGTTGAAAACTGCATGATTTATCACAACTTCAGGATGAAAAATTTCACAAAAATTATCTGAATAAATGCCATCTAAATATAGCTGGAAGACTGAATGAAAATGGGCAGAAGTGCTAATATCAAGTGGCATTTTATACTCAAAAGCAACCAAGCTGGGGGGGGGGGGCGCGGAAATGCTGTGTATGTATAAAATAAAAGCAAATATTAAAAAATAAAAAAACAAGGGAATGTATGAGGTAAAGAAATAAGAACATGTGTTGAAGCAGCATTATTATTTTCCACATTTCTTTATGTTTAAAGGAATATCCAAACCTAAATACAGAGATACCATATGTAGCTCTAAGCCCTAACATATGCTGTTATACAGGATGGCTTTCTTCTGCCTGAATAAATTATTTAACAGAATCAACAAAATTTTACTGATTGTCTACTATAGACCAGATAATTGCACTAGAAAACAAAAAGAAAATGACATCTGCCTGCTGGGGTCTTGGGAGGAGATAAGGAACCATAAACCATAACAAACACTATGATGATAGGGTCATACACAGGGGACCACAGGGACCCCTAGCCTGAGGGAAGGAAGATCACTTCAGGAAGTATAGTTTAGGTTGCAACCAGAAGCTAAGTAGCAACAGAGGAACAGAACGTGAAAAAGCTCAGAGGCAAGCTAAACGAAACAGAAATTAAATTCCATAGAACTAAGGCATGAACAGGGAACCAGTGGTTCAACAGAAAGCTGAAGAGGTAAACAGGGCCTGATCAAGAAGAGCTCTGCCCTAAGAACAAAAAGAAGTCACCACAATGTTTAGAAAGGGGAATAACAATATCAGCTTTGCATTTTTCTAGAATTGCACTCTATCTACAGTGCAGAATGGGGAATAGTGTGGGAAAGGGGTGAACAGCTGGAGGTTATTGTCACAATCCTGTGAGAGATGACAGCGCTCTAGACTAGAGCTTCCAAAATGTTTTAGTCTTTGAATGCCAAAGATGAAACATGAAGAAAATTTAGAAACTATTTAAAAGTAAAATTATTAGAACTGACAATGGAATGTAAGGAAGGCAAAAGAAAGAGACTGGCATCTACCAGGTTTCTGACTTGACCTATAGGTGATGAAGTCACTAGAGACATAATAGACTTGAGAAAGGGCAGGGAAAGTAGTGAGATTAGGAATAAAATGCGAAATCACCTGATGTGAGTTCCAAAACGAACAGAAGGTAAAGAGTGGAGAACAGCTGAGATGGGAAAGACAGATATAGACTGCTAAGTATGTAGTTGAAGTAGAACAATTTTTCAAGACGAGATTTGATAACGTTAGGAGGCAGTAGAAAGGGAGGTAAAAATAATACAAGGACCTTCCTTTTTATTGCTTATTATGTGTCAGCCACAGCACTTTAAAGATTATCACTTTGTATCCACGACAACCCCATGACATAGGTATTATTTTCAGCCAACACATGAGGAAACTGAGATGAGAAATGTTATATAATTTACCCAAGATCTTAAAGTAACAGATCTTGTACTTGAGTCCAAGTATAACTGATTGAGAAGTCCATGTTCATAATCACTAGGCTATATACAGGATTTAGGACAGGAAAAGAATCAGAGAAAAATCAAAATCTCTCTAAAGTGGACAAAGATGGGACCCAAGGCTTTAGAAAAAAAATTTTTTTTCTTTTAAAATGAAGGGATAAAGGAAAACAAACCATGTGAGAAGTTTTGTACTTTTGATGGCAAATGAGAAAGGAATATTCCATCTGAAGATTTCTTTTTATCCTCTTGACTTGGAAGTAGTCATTTGCTGAGTATAGAAGCAGAATTGATGTGTAAGATGTTTGAGAAGAGTAGGAAATAATTGAAATTGTCATTCAATCATTCATTGAGCAAATTTTTTTTGAGTGCCTACTAGGTGCTGGGGACTAATCTAGGCACTGAGTTATAGCCAAGAAAAATGAAAGGTAACTTTCCTGTTAATGTGATACTTAAGTTTTTATAAAAGAACATTTAAACTGAAAAAGTAAAGAAATAAGATAAATTCACATTATGATATTGTAATAAGGGAAATTAAACAGAGTAATGGGATTGTAAGTGTTTAGTGAGACCTGCTTGATATGAGGTGCTCAGAAAAGCCTCGTGTGAGGCAGTGGACAGGAGCTGAAACTGGAAAGAGAAGATGCTCCATCATGAAGCACGTTGGCAGGAAGAATAGCAAAGAGAGTTATTTAAGAAATAAAACAATATTTATTATTCTTATTCAGGGTTATACTGGAAGGCCAGATAAAGTGAGTTTCCGTGTATTTATAATGGCATTAATCTGTCTCGCTGTAAAATTTTTTCCAAATGAATTCAGCAGCTCAGGAACAATCACATAAAAAGCTCAATCACTCAGGGTTGGGAATTTACCAGGTAGGTATGAATGATGATGGGCGTGAGAGTTTCAATAGTTGACAAGAGAGACATTAGAGTTATAGCCTATGAAATCTAAACTGATGAGAAAGATAATGAGAAACTTGTCCCACAAAAACTGCAAGTCCCCGTAGGATGAAGATTTGGTGTATATGCTGGAATGAAAAGAAATATCATGGCCAGAGAGGAAAACATCTGAATTCCAGTAGAGAGGTGAAAGTGGATAGAAACGTAGCAGGAAAGAAAAAGGTACCAAAGATACGGTTTTTCAAAAAAATTAAAACTCAAGAAGAAAAATAATGAGAAAAAAATGGATGTACAAGGACAGGCACGCCTCATTTTATTGTGCTCTGCTTTACTGTTTTTTGCAGATACTGCATTTTTTTTAACAAATGGAAGGTTTGTGGCAACCCTGTGCCTATTTTTCCAAAAACGTGTATTCATTCTGTGTCACATTTTGTTTATTTTCACAATATGTAACCTTTTTCTTTACTACTGCATCTGCTATAATGATTGGTCACTGATCTTTGATATTACTATTGGCCTTGTTTTGAGGTATCTTCAACTGCACCCACATAAGACACAAAATTAATCGATAAATGGTGTGTACGTTCTGACTGCCACACCACCTGGCCATTCCCCCCTCTCCTTCCCTCTCCTCCAGTGTCCCTAATCCCTAACAATATTGAAATTAGGCCAATTAGTAACCCCACATCAACCTGTAAGTGTTCAAGTGAAAGGAAGACTTTAATATTTCTCACTTCAAATCAAAAGTTAGAAACAATTAAGTTTAGTGAGGAAGGCATGTGAAATCCAAGATAGGCTGAAAGGTAGGCCGCTTACCTCAGTTAGCCAAGTCGGGAATGCAAAGGAACAGGTGTGCAAGGAAATCAAGGGTGCTCCTCCAGTGAACACACAAATAAGAAGGTGAAACAGCCTTACTGCTGACAGAGTTTGTCTCATCTGGATAGAAAACCAAACCAGCCACAATATTCCCTTAAGACAAAGTCTAATCCAGAGCAAGGCCCTAATGCTTTTCAATTCTATGAAGGCTGAGAGAGGTGAAGAAGCTATTGAAGAAAAGCCAGAAGCTAGCAGAGGTTGGTTCATGAGATTTAAGGAAAGAATCCATCTCTATAACACAAAAGCACAAGGTGAAACAGCAAGTACTGACATAGAGGCTGCACGCACCAAGTTATCCAGAAGATCTAGCTAAGATCCTTGATGAAGGTGGCCACACGAAATAACAGATATCCTTTCTGGTCACGGATATCAGAAAAAAATAATTTTCCATGTAGACAAAATAGCCTTATCTTGGAAGAAGATGCTGTCTCAGAATTTCAGAGCAAAAGAGAAGTCAATGCCTGGTTTCCAAGCTTCAAAAAGTAAGCTGACTCTCTCGGTAGGGGGTGGTGGCTTTAAATGAAGCCAGTGTTCATTTACCATTCTGAAAGTCCTAAGATTCTTAAGAATTATGAAAAATCTGCTCTGCCTATGCTCCAGAAATGGACCCAAAAAGGCTGGATGACAACACACCTGTTTACAGCATGGTTTGCTGAATTTTTTCTTTTTTGCAGTTTTTGGCCAGGGCTGGGTTTGAACCCACCACCTCTGGCATATGGGGTCGGCGTCCTACTTCTTTGAGCCACAGGCACCGCCCCGGTTTGCTGAATATTTTTAAGCCCACTGTTGAGAGTCAGGAAAAGAAGAAAATATCCCATTCAAAATATTCTTGCTAGCTGACAATGTTTCTAGTCACCCAAGAGCCCTGACAGAGATAGACAAGGAGATTAAAGTTATTCATTAATTCATGAATTCATTTATTCATGCCTGCTAAAATAAAATCCATTCTTGGCCTATTGGTCAAGGAGTAATTTCAACTTTGAAATCTTTTTTAAGAAATACTTTTTACATGGCTATAGCTGCCATAGATAGTGATTCCTCTGATGTATCTAGGTAAAGTAAATTGAAAACCTTCTGGAAAGGATTTACCATTTTAGATTTCATTCCAAATAGTCATCATTCATGGAAAGATCAAAATATCAACATTAACAGGCATTTGGAAGAAGTTGATTCCAACCATCATGGATGATTTTGAGGAGTTCAAGATTTCAAGGGAAATAACTGGAAATAGAGAACTAGAATTAGAAGTGGAACCTGAACATGTGACTGAATGCTACAATCTCATAATAAAATTTGATTGGATGAGAACTTGCTTCTATGGATGAACAGAGAAAGTGGTATTTATTTATTTAGTTAGTTAGTTACATTGTTTGGAATTCATTGAGGGTACAAAGAATGAGGTTACAGTCATTGCATTTGTTAGATAAAGTCCCTCTTGTAATTGTTTCCTGCCCCCATGAGGTGTGCCATACACCATGAACCCCAAACTCCCTCCCTCCAAGAAAGTGGTTGCTTTAGATAGAAACTACTCCTGGTGAAGACACTGTGAACACTGCTGAAATGACAACAAGGGATTTAGAATACTGCATAAACTCTGTTGGCAGCAGGGTTTAAGAGGACTGACTACAATTTTGAAAGAAGTTCTACTATGGGTAGAATGCTATCAAATAGCACCTCAGATTAAATCTTCCCTGAAATAAAGATTCAGTTGATTTGAAAGTCAATCAGCAAACTTCCCTGTTGTCTTATTTTAAGAAATCATGGCCAGGCAAGGTGGCTCACACCTGTAAACCGAGCACTTTGGAAGGCTATGGCAGGATTGCTTGAGGTCAGAAATTCAAGACCTGGGCAACATAAAGGGATCCTATCTTTACAAAACTGAAAAAAAAAAAAAAAAAAATGGGCGAGATCCTGTCTTTTTTTTTTTTTTTTTTTTTTTTGAGACAGAGCCTCAAGCTGTTCCCCTGGGTAAAGTACCATGGCATCACAGCTCACAGGAACCTCCAACTCCTAGGCTCAAGCGAGTCTCCTGCCTCAGCCTCCCAAGTAGCTGGGACCACAGGCACCTGCCACAATGCCCGGCTATTTTTTGGTTGCAGCTGTCATTGTTTTGGTTGCAGCTGTCATTGTTAGGTGGGCCCGGGCTGGATTCAAACCCACCACCTTAGGTGTATATGGCTGGCACCTTAGCCACTTGAGCCACAGGCGCCGAGCCAAGAGATACTGTCTTTACAAAACTGAAAAAAAACTAGCCAGGTGTTGTGGTAGGCACCTGTAGTCCCAGCTACTTGAGAGGCTGAGACAAGAAAATGGCTTGAGCCCAAGAGTTTGAGGTTGCTCTGAGCTGTGACACCACTGCACTCTACCAAGGGCAACATAGTGAGACCCTGTTTCAAAAAAGGGAAAAACAAAAATTAGCTAGGCATGGTGGCCAGCACCTGTGACCCCATCTTCTCAGGAGGCTGAGGCAGGAGAATCACTTGTGTCTAGGAGTTTGAGGATGCTGTGAGCTATGATTATGCCACTGCACTCTAGCCTGGCAACAGAATGAGACTGTCTCAAAAAAAAAAAAAAAATCAAAGAAAAGAGAAAAGGGGAAAAAATAAACTGCCAGCACCACCCCAACCTTAAACAACAATCCCTCCAACCAACATTAAGAGAGAGGCAAGACTCTCTACCAGTAAAAAGGTTATGACTCACTGAAGGCATTTCTTTACAATAAATATTTTAAATTAAGGTATGTACCCTTTTTTGGACATAATGCTATTGCACACTTAGTAGACTACAGTATAATATAAACATAACCTTCATACACACAGAGAAACCAGAATATGTGTGTGACTTGCTTTATGGCAATATTTGCTTTATTAGAAAATTCACTTTATTGTCATGGTCTAGAACTGAACCCACAATCTACCAAGGTATGCCTATAAAGAAGACAGAGTGAAGTCGGAGGGAGTGGGAACACTCTCAATGACAACACAGAAGAGGATAAACAGTTCAGCAAGGTAGCAAGCATCCTCAAAGAGGCTGAGTAGTTTTAGCAGGGCAACATGAGGGTCTGAAAGTGGCAGGGGAAGAGTTGGGAGGACAATAACTCTGTGACAGGGAGGTGTGGAAAAGCGATGAGCATCCTGGCGTCTGGTAGACACGTCTAAGGAGAGTGCCAGGTCCACTCAGAAAGTGGGAGCGGTTCAGCAATCCCAAAATGTCAGAGGTGGCTGCCACCAAGGGCACCTGATCCTCGTGTGAAGCAATACTTCTCAGGGTGTGAGGTTCTCCGTCTCCTCGTATGCTTCTCTTTTGCCCCGATTCCTCTAATAGGACATTAACTTAGTTGGGAAAGAATCCAAGAGAACCACTAGTCTGGAATAAACATCCTTTTAGACAAATTTTTTAAATTATATGTGAAAAAAGAAAAAAAGCAAAGCTGCCATGTTGACATCAGAACAGCAAAGCAGTTTATTTAGAGGGTCATTTGAACAAGGCAGACACAGTGTAAGGCCCCGGGGTGGGGGTGGGGGGTAGGGTGGGGTTAATTTCCACCCGCTGGTTATTTCCTCAGGTCCTCTGCCCTGCATCACCAAGCTCTCTGTGAATCCACTTAAAAAGGAAAGGGCTAACACTCCTTTTTATTTGCTTCAACATTCCCCTCAATAAAAGGTGGTACATCCAAAAACTAAAATAAACATTCAGCCATAAAAATCATGCTGCAAGAATGTATTTATTTACATGGAAAAGTATTCTCTCTCCATTGTTAAGTATAAAAAGATTATAAAATAATACATTGAGTATTTTCTCATGTGGCAAAATATACATAAAATTTACCTTTTTAACCATTTGCAAGTGTACAGTTCAGTGGCATATACACTCACATTATTGTGCAACCATTACCACCATCCAGAAATTTTTCATCATCCCAAACAGAACTTCTGTACTCATTACATACAATGAATTTACATAGTAATGGAAAATCTCTGAACAGATGTCCACCAAAATTATAAATGAGGGTCAGTTCAATTTAGGTAGTTTCTTCCCACTTTTTAGTCCTCTATTTTTTTTCTAAAAGGAAGTATATTTCTAATGTTTTTTATTTTTGAGACAGTCTCACTCTGTTGCCCCAGGCTAGAGTTCCAAGGTCTCAACCTTGTTCACAGAAACCTCAAACTCCTGAGTTCAAGCAATCTTCCTGCCTCAGCCTCCTGAGTAGCTGAAACTACAGTCTCCCGAGTATATGGTACTATAGGCTCCCACTACAATGCCCAGCTATTTTTTTCTATTTTTAGTAAAGATATAAAGACAGTGTCTTGTTCTTGCTCAGGCTGGTCTTGATTGAACTCCTCAGCTCAAGGGATCTTTCCACCTCAGCCTCCCAGAGTGCTGGGATTACAGGCATGAGTGTGATCCAGCCTCTAGTGTCATTCTAAAACTAATTTTAAATGACTTTTTTAAAAGACATTGACAGTTCAAACATTTAAAAAGAAAGAAACCCCACATAGTTGGAGCCCTACTCATGACCTTATTTAAATCTGAACTGGTAACTAAAGTAATATTCCATGAATAATCTCAAGCAACTCAAATTTTCTGTGTATTTTTTAGGATGAAAAAAGGCCAACACATTATCAATTGCCTAGTAAATATTACAACATTTAAAATAAAAATGGTTTTGTAGCACAGATGATCAATCGGTCCCTATTGTCCAATAAGAACCCCAATTCTTATTTGGGTACACTGAAGTCCAGTCCAAAGACAGCATGTCCTGGTTGTTGTTGTGGCCATAAGAGTAAATTTTAGCCAAAAAAAAAAAAAAAAGTGCTATGTGTAACTTCCCATAAGTGTCCTTAAAGGGAAAAGGCACTCTCTTGTTCTTCTCTCCTTCCTGCTAGCTTTAACACTGATAGAATAGCAAAAGCTCAAGCAGCCATCTTGGACAACGTAGCAACATGCTAAGGCTGATGTAGCAATAAAGTAGATGTTTCCTTTGTTTGTTTTTTGTCACCCTCAGTAGAGTACTGTGATGACACTGCTCACAGCAACCTCAAACTCTTGGGCTTAAGCAATTCTCTTGCCTTAGCCTCCCAAGTAGATGGGACTAAAGGCACCCACCACAACACCCAGCTATATTTTAGAGATAGGGTCTTGCTCTTGCTCAGGCTGGTCTCAAAATTGTGAGCTCAGGCCATCCACCTGCCCTGGCCTCCCAAGAGCTGGGATTATAAGGCATGAACCACGGTGCCTAGCCAATGTCTCTTTTTTGTTGTATGCAGTCATCCCATTTTTTTAAGAGACAGACAGTCTTGCTCTTTCACCCCAGAATGGAGTACAGTGGCATGATCATAACTCCCCACAGCCTCAAACTCCTGGGCTTCAGCAATCCTCCCATGTGGGCCTCCCAAAGTGCTGGGGTTACAGATGTAAGTGAGCCACCCCACTGGCTCCATCCTCATCTTAACTGATACAATTACAGTGTCCCAAGGTGTATGGGGAGACTGGTTCCAGGATCCATGTTTATATCAAAATTCCTGCATACTTAAGGGCAGTCAGCCCTCCCCTATGCCCAGGTCTCATATCCTGGGAATACTGTATATTTTTTTGTTGTTTCTGTTAATATTTTATGGCGGCTTTTTGTACATTGTGTGTAAAGGAAATGCTGTAGTTAATAAGTTAGTCTGAACTGCCTTTTTCTTCCTCCTAAGACAAGGCTTGCTATGTTGCCCAGGCTGGTCTTCAACTCCTGGGCTCAAACAACTCCTGAGCCTAACACCTCAGCTTCCTAAGAAGGTTTGACACAAAATCAAATTCTAATTAATACAGAAATATTGCATTTTCAGTATAGTAGTATTAGTAGTCCAGCAGGAATAGTCTACTATTTTTGATCTACATTCGATTGAAAACAATCCAAGTGTAAGTAGACCCACACGGTTCAAACCCATTGTTGTTTAAGGGTCAACTGTACATCTAAATCATTTTGTGTCTTACCATATCTTACATTCAGTCCCATCTGTTTGTCAACAATGATCATAAAAAGAATACCAGTATCATTTAGTAAATAATAAAGACGACCAATTCGCAACCCTCTTCCCATTTGAATTCTCTATAGAATTTGCCATTGGTTTTTTTTTTTTTTTGAGACAGAGCCTCAAGCTATCTCCCTGGGTAGAGTGCCATGGCATCACAGCTCATAGCAACCTCCAACTCCTGAGCTCAAGCGAGTCTCCTGCCTCAGCCTCCCATGTAGCTGGGACCACAGGCGC
>CAUYQV010024542.1:0-12554 GCA_963574575.1 Galagoides demidoff | reverse complement strand
GCCAGGGTAGACTCCCACCTCATGAAACAGACCACCTGCTGGGAGACTTTTCAGGCAGGGATTTTCCGAGCACTGGCTGACTGAACTACACTCCTGGGACTTCCTGGGTGCTTGGGGCGCCTGGGACTTCCTGGGTGCTTGCGGGTGCCCCTCTCCACATCCTGCTTCCCCAAACTCACGCCAGCTACCCCAACGGCTAAAACTCATCCCCTGACCCTGCTCACTCCCGGCTCGGAATTTCCCTTGCTAAACAACAGACCCCTTGCACAACCCACTCCCTGCTGGGAACGCTCGGAATTTCCGTTGCTTAAACAGACCAGTGACCTTACCCCCTGCCCTTTCCCTGATCAGACTCTCCCTTGTTCAAACAATCACCGACCCCTACACCCATCTGGTTGCGGTTTTCAGCTTTAAAAGAAGCCTGTAACAGCCGTTCGGGGTCCTTCTTCCCGAGCGGCTGAGGGACCCTGACGCGTCAGCAATAAACTCTCCTCTTGCTTTTGCATCGACCAGAGTTCCTTGGGGGCAGCTATCGTGGCTGGACCCCATTTTGGGTCCAACAGAGGACACCCAGCTCTGTGGGGGAACTCCTTTTCAGTGGGGAGAAAATTTCACATGTGAGGTTGCCAGACTGTGCTGTACTTAATGTGTGAATGTAGAGGAAGAAGGTTGTTCCTCATCCTTTGGGGTCCTCCCCAGCAGGGGGATGCCCGGAGGGCAGGCCCGCTGTCCGCCTCACTCCATCCATCCAGCACAATGGACAGAGCACCTTCATGCACCAGGCTCTATTGCAGGCCAAAGGTACAGAGCCCCTGAGATGGAAGCCATACAGCCTGACCTCTGCCACCTACCCCCTCCCATTCCCTGGGTCCCTTGATCCCTGAGGATGGGTTGGGGGCAGCACGCTCCCTGCCCAGGGTCCCCAGCAGCCTGGGCTGTGCTGCAATGCTTCCCCTTCCTGGCCACACTTCTCACATCCTGGATAAACCACCTGCACTGAAACCTTGGAAGGGATTTGCTTTTCTGGAAGCCTCCCTATCTGATGGCTTAAGAGAGGCCAAAAACCCAACAGCTTTTCCTGAAACCTCCTGATTTTTAAATGCCTGCAATCAAGTTTTTTTTAATGTTTCTAACACTGTACAGAAGACAGATGGATGGTGCATCTCAGTACATAGCTGTGCAGTCCAACTGCAGCTTCGCAAGACATTACCATGGGGGGGGGGAACCGGGCAAAGGGGACATGGGGTCTCTCTGTGTTATTGCTACAACTGCGCCTAGATCTAGGCATCTCAAAATAAGTAGTTTAATTTAAAAATAAACAGATAGACGTTGTGAAGCGATGACGATCTCACAGAGGTGAGATATGGCAGACCACTAGGTTTAAATCCTGGCAATACCATTCTCTAGATGTGTGCCCTTGGTAAGTTACTTAACCTCTCAGTGCCTCAGTTTCCTCACCTGTAAAATGAAAGTAGAAACAGGACTTCACGGGATGCACCTGAGGATCAGAGGGAACAACACACGTAAAGGGCTTTGGACAGAGCCTGGCACAGAATGAGCACCAGATGAGATGTTAGTCCCCCAATGGTTCCCTCGATCAGAAAAGCAGAGAGACAGCTCCCGCCCTCACCTGGCCCCATCCTGTCCCTGGGCCAGCAGAGCAGTGGAGGCTGCACCGTCACTTAGTGGTTCTTCACGGTCAGCTTCCATTGTGCTTCCAAAAATCCCCACTGCAACCCATGATGCACAGAGCCCTTGGGATGCACACTCCTGCCTGCCTCTCTGACCTCCCCCCAGCCACTCTCATCCACACCAGAGTTGCCTGTTGCTCTTTTAACCTCAACTGTGGTTTTAAACCATACTCAGAAATTCTTGGCCCCCAACTCTTGACTCTGAACCTAACTTTGTGATTTTCAGGTAACCAACAGTTGGCAGCCCCAGGCCAGGTCAGCAAGGCTCCTGCAGGCTGGAGTGCTGGGGAGTCCTTGGTTCATCCAAACCACCAGCCATCGGGGTGTCCCACCGGGTCAGCATCCCAGCTGGCTGCCATCTGACTGCTACGGCATGACACCCCCTCCCCAGTGAGAAGCACCCCCAATTCCTGATCCACAAAATTGTGAACAAAATGTAAATGGTTGTTTTAAGCCCATAAATGTTATGGCAATGTGTTACTTAGCAACTGGAACATCACCAGGGCTACTCCTTTGGCTGAAAAACTCCAGCCCAGACACCCACAAACCTGCTCCTCCCCAGAGCCCCATCTCTGAGGCACGTCACCTTCTCCCCAGGCCTTCCCCTCCCATCAGACACACCTCCCATCCCTTTAATCTGCTTTACGCTCTTCACAGAGGGAACCATTCACTGCAGCACTTATTTTTTCCTGCTTCCTACACTCCCCTGTAATGGAAATTCCATGAGGGCAGATGCTATCAGTCTGTTCCCTCCATGGAAGCTGAAGCACAGAGTGGATTTTGATCCATTCATTCATGGATCAAGACCCTAAGAGAGGGTGTCTTCTCCAGCCAGGCACCTACACTCCCACACACCCCAAGACCCAAGATCTACCCCAGTCAGTCCCTAAGCCCCCAGGGGCCCATCTCCTTGGACATCAGACATCGCAGTTCAAAGATGAACTGAAATGTTATTCTCAATATTGGCCACCAGGTGGCATCCCAGAAGGTCAACACTAGCACTGACTGCTCCCATGGCAGGGGACAGGGGACTGAGGTGCAGACTTGGGGAGACCTAGAAATGCAGGTTTTGAAGAAAGTTGGACCTGGCAGAGGAGGAGAACTCAGGATCCCAGGATCCTGGGCCAGTCTAGGAATGAATGGTAGGTTCCACAAGACCAGGCAGGGTTTCCCATCCCTCTGCCATTTGAGAACCACCCTCACCATTTGGAGACATCTCTTAAAGCCAGAAGAACTATTATTTGATTAATATTCTTCTTTAAATAGACCTTTTAAAACTTAAATAATTGTAAAATAGGAAAGAATTTCTACATTGCCACTGTAACAGAAACCACAGCCTGTTGCCCGACATAGGCAGTAGCCATAAAATAAATTAATTATTTTATGGGACTCACCACAAACATCCCCCAGATCTCACTGAATCTTCAAAACATTGCGATCCCACTGGACAGTGGCCTATCTCACACAGCTGGTAAGTGGCAGCAGCAGCCTTTGGAGTTGCCAGATTTTTCAAGAGCAGCTTAAGAATTGGGGCTTACCGCAGAGCCCCATCCACAGGCTCACACTGCTACACGCAGTGCCAGCCACACCTCCAGTTTCCACTACCTAACTTCTGGGCAGCAAGACCCGGGCCAGGTGTGGTCTCCATGCCCAAGGGCTGGCTGGATACCTTTATCTCTCAAGGCTGGACTGTACTCTCACCATTGTCCCCGTCCCACAAACTTGGGAGCTCTGATGCTCATTTGGTCCCCAGCACAGTAGTGGGTGACAAGATGAGGCACAATAGTCCTGAAGCCCAGAGGGGTGTGAGCCGAGACCCTTATCTTTCCTCCCAGAGTCCTGCCAGGACCTACATGAGCCAGGATTCAGGCAGGCCCTGGAGACCCCAAGGAAAGCAAGGCTGCAGGGTGGTGGGATATTCGGTGGGGGCGGGGGTGTCCCTTCTCTAGGCTTCTTGGCTCATCCCAGATCCACCCTTGGGCCCCTTTTATGTGTGGCAGCAAAAAGGCAAGAGGACACTGCCCAGGGGTGTGTAGCACACCACAGTGACAATGCTTTTGGGGTAGACAGTGACGCCCCAGGGCAAACCCTAGGGGCAGAGCCTTACCAGAGACAGGCCTCCCGTCCACTCTGTCGGGTGGGGACACAAAAAGAGGAGCAGGACTGCTGACCTACCGTTGCCCATCCCCAGTCCCCAGAGGCCAGAGAATGGCAGAGAATCATGTGGTTGGGGTCCGACCTCTGTCCCCTCAAGCCCATCCCCGGTGAGTGGGGCCATAGCACCCCCGTGCCGCAGGGCTTGGTACGCGCCGGCAGGCGGGCGGCCCGCAGGTCCTGGGGCGGGCCCTGGGCCGGTCGCCTCCGCCCCCAGCAGGACAGTCACTGCCATTCCGCCGCCAGGCACAGCATGGGGAGGCGCTGCTGGAGGCGGCGCGCGCTGGTGGCTGCGAGTCTGGGCGCCGCGCTCCTGCTCCTGTGTGCCGCACCGCACGCCCTGCGCCCTGGTGAGTGTCCGCCGAGGCCTGGCTGCGCGCCCACTTCCCGCCGCCTAACTCTCCATGGCGGAGGGGCACCTGCTGTCTCCTTCCCGGCTAGGGCGTAGGGCTGGTAGGGCCCAGAAAGGCTTTAATAACTCCGCGAGCAAACCGTCTAGCTGCCCCTTGGAGGTTGGTCTCTCGTAGCCTGGAGAGGGGATCATTTGGGTACCAGGGAGACCAGTCTGTTGTGTGTGGTGGAGGACATCTGGTCAGTCCAGGAAGGCAGCCTCCTTTACCTTTACCCTCACACCCTGAGCGTGTGGCGCCCTTGGATGTCAGTGATGAGAGGGAGCGGGACAGTGTCCCTCTGCACATTAAGCACTGCTCACTGGAGCCGCTGCCCTACCCTGAAGTTCCCACAGGGAAGGGCTTAACACCTTCTCACCGCCCTCATGGTCTGGTTGGGGAAACTGAGGCAGCCGGCATGACTCTGCAGGGCTGAGTACCTGCCTGAACCCGGCACTTGCTCAGTGTTCACGCTGAGTCTCTGCTCAGGTCATCTCAGGCCTCCCCAGCCCATTTCACAAAGAAGAAGACCGCCCAGAGAGGCCGGGACAGGTATGGACTGAGTGGGGTCTGCACAGTCTGCTTGGGGCTGGAGGCTCCAGTCTGCCGTTTCCCAACCTCCTGCCTTGTGTGTGGGGGCGGGGGGGAAAGGGGGGGAGAGGATATTTCCAGCCACCTCCCCCACCCACTGTGAGCTCTGTGAGAATCTGAGGCTGACCCTTGGAGCCTTGCAGACATAGCCCCAGTGAGTCAGTGGTGGGCAGGGACCACTGGCAGTGGTTGTGGGAGAGAGAGAGCAGGGCTGGGAGGCCTTTGCCCATCCTCCCTGACACTTACACCATCCCTTGTCCCCTGCATGTCCAGACATAGCAGACCAGACCTAAATACCTCCCCAAGCCCAGGGGATGGAGCTCCCCCTGACCCCCATGCCCCCATCTGTGCCCCTGCTTCTCCCGTTTCAGCATGGTCTGGGGTGTGGTCCTGGTGTGTGTGTGTGTGTGTGTGTATCTCCGTTTACCCAGTCATTCAGTAGACAAATGATTGCCCAGTACCTGGGACAGGGTAGGGCATGATGGGTACTGAATCCACAGGGCTTACCCCCAGTATGAGAAGTGAGAGGAAACCCCAGGGCCTGGGCCCCAGGGGGTATCTGCAGAGAAGCATGCATCCCCACGGGACTGCACTGTGTGTCCCCATGTCTCTGTGGGACACTCTCCTGCCACCCTCCCTACCCATGTTGAGAGAAGAGAAACAAACCGAGGTCTTGGACCACCCCCTCCCCCACAAAACCTGGGAGCAGGGCAGGCACAGGGAAGAAGGAGCAGGTGTTAGGGTGACTCGTACACTCCAATACCACCTATCTCATTTTTGCTGGGTGCCTGTTCATGCAAGCATCCACCTAGGTGCTGGGAGACAGTGGGGAACAAAACCTACAAATATTGCTGCCTCACAGAGCTTACGTGTTTAATATTAAAACCAAAATCGAGCTGAGCACAGGAGCTGAGGTGAGGGGACACTCACTTGAGCCCAGGAGTGCCAGTCAGGGTTGCACCTAGAAATATCCACTGCACTCGAGCCTGGGCAGCATTTCCCCATCTGGGTCTCAGCTCTGCACCCTCCACCCCAAAATACACCACCCAGTGAGAGCCTGATGGTGCCTAAGCCCTTCCTTGGCTTATCCATAGCATCAGATCGCTCCTTCCACTCTGATCACTCATCCATCCACAGAGGTCAGCATCTTTCCAAATGTTTGGAAGTCATGGGTATTTCCCTTGGGGCCAGACTGAGCCTCTGGCAACTGCTAGAAGACCCTGCATTTGGGGGGCAGGGAAGGGAGAGTGTCAAAGGGGCAAGGTTCCCAAGGCAGCCCAGCACCTCCTTTCCAGGCTGGCCTGCAACTCTCCTGTTCTCTTAGAGCCCAGCACTTTGTACCAGAGGGTGACATGTGAACTGAGACCTCACAGCATCATCCTTCCTGGAGAGTATAAGAAGGACCCAGGGATCTTAGGTGGGGCCCTGCATTCCCTCCTCCACCCCCACCCCGTCTCACTGTTCCCCTCACCTCCCCCCCCAGGATGTGTGCTTGTACAATTATGCAGTATACAACACTCATAGCTGATGAAATGCCATATTTGGGTCCTACACAGAAGAAATGCAGTCCCCAGGGCTGAGGCAGCTGCTGAGGACTGAGATGGAATTGCAGAATCGGCCTTGGAGCCCAGCAGGCCCCTCAAGGGCTCCACAGCAGCACCCTTCAGTGCAGGGGTCAGGGCCATTGCCAGCACAGCTAGGGGAGTGCAGATGGACCCTCTACTGCCCTGTCTCCCCTGCGTCTTACTCAGCTCCTGCAGGCCCCCAGCTGGTGGTACTCCTTCAATCCCCTTGTTTGGTTCAGCCCCATTGGTGCCCTTGTCTGCACCGGAGCACCTGACTCCCTCCCCAGTCCTGACCCTGTTCAGTCACAGGCAGGCAGAGCAGGAACTGAGACTGGTACCCACCCACAGACAGTGGTGGTCTCAGTGAGGATGAGCCCAACTCTGACTCACTTCACACAGGAAGAACATTTGTCTGTGAGTATAACTAAAGAATCCAGAGGTCCTGCCTGGGACACAGACGGATCCCAGGGCTGAAATTACAGCTCCAGCTCTAGCTCTGGGTGCTCTCTGTGACAGCTTCACTCTAAGCAACCCCAGCCCCAAAAGGCTCCTTTACCAACAGCTCCAGCTAGGGTCCCAAGGGTGCATCTCACTGGCCAGGACCTGGTCACCCAGTGCCTATCTCTGAGACAGTGGTGGGAAGTGGTGGCAGGCTCTGACTGGGCAGGCCTGGGCCACATGCCTGTCCCAGTAGCCCCAGACGAGGACGCCTACCGGAACCACGGCACTGAGTGTAAGGGAAAAGGAAGGGCGTGGTTGCTGGATACTCACCGCACGGCTGCCCACTCCCCAGTACTGCTGGAGTGTGCAGAGCTCAGAGGCACCTCCAGAGGGTACCAGGAGAAAAGGTGAGCTGGCAGATAGATGGACAGCTGGACAGAGAGGGAATTGGTAACGTCAGTTTGCAGAGGAGGAAACTAAGATCAAGGCAAAGGAAGAAACTTGCTCAAACCAGGATGTATAGGGCCAGGTTTCAACCGCAGTCTAATCCAAATCCTTTGTGTTTTTCTTCTCCAGGGCAGGGGCATTTGGGTTGGGCTTTGAAGGCTGTACAGGAGCTTACTAGGTGGGAAAATGAGGAAAGGAAATTGCAGACGGGAAGGCCAGACAAAAGCATTGAGAAATTCAGTGGCTGGTGTCTTAAGGGATGTACTGTGGGCAGAGCTCCAGGTTCTTGAGGAGGAGTGGTAGGCTTAGAAGCCAGAAAGATACCTTGAGGCTCAGTCATGAGTGGCCTTGAATGGCTGCAGGCTAGGAGTTCTTCCTACAGCTGTGAGTACAGTCTTTAAATAGTCATCAAAACTATGTGAGGTACAGGCATTGTGGGAGAGAAAAACAGTTCTCTTCCTAATAGAGGTGACCTTCCTGAGGGGTCAACCTACATAGAAACTGTATGATTTCAACAGTAATAAGTGCCAGGGACACATGTGAAGAGCAGAGTGGGAGCAATCCTGGTGGAGTGCTGCTTCAGACTGTTGGGACAGACCCTCTTTGCCAAGGGGACATTTGCATTGAGATCTGGTCACTTTCAAGGTCCCTGGAAGAGCATCCAGGCAGAGGGAGCAAGTAGTGCCAAGGCTGTGAGGCAGGAGGATGCTTGATGTGCCGTGAGCAGCAAGATCGGCAGGAAGGCCATCGCCGCTGGACTGTAGCAGTCCAGCAGCAAGCCAGGAAAGGTATGTGGAAAGGCCCTGGGCAGGAGCAGGGCTTGTCGTGAGACAGCAGAAGACCGGTGGGTTTGAGATCACCAAGGCAGGGAAGCACAAGCAGGAGATGTTGAGGTGCCTCGTTCCGGTCCTGGGGACTCCTGCAGTGAGAACCAGGTAGGGCTGACTGCCGTGGGGAAGGTGGGAGTGGGGTCCTGGTGGTTCCGGAGGCCCAGCTGACAGGACTGTGCCAGCAACAGTCTGGCCAGACCAGGGTTCCATTCCAGATGCCTTGTGTAGTTCAGCAAATGGAGTTAGAATTAGACATGAGTAAAGAGATCTCTGTTTCACTCAAAAAATGAACAACAACAACAAAAAAGGCAGAATTTCTTTCTACTTAGGAAGGGCTTGTCCAGTGTCTCCCTCCCTGGGGCCCAGTCACCACAAATAATGTTCCTGACTCTGGGGCACACGGGTCATCCCAGAAGTCCTTAGGGGAGGATGGGGCAGGGCAGACCCAGCAGTGAGGCCCTTAGAGGCTGCACCGGGACATGTCCCCGTTAGCACCAGGCTCTCTGTGGGCCACACTGCGTGGGCCTGGCCACTCCTGCTGGGCTGCTCTTGCGACACTGACAAGCTAGAACTTATTAACCAGATTCATGTCACAATCCCCACTGACTGGACCAGGAGACTCTAAGCAGCATTTCCCCCAAAGGAGACTTGTGGCCTTCATCCCTGTAAGGGGGACATGCGCCCTTCCCTGCAGGGGGTGGGCATGCCCAGCACTACTGTCCTGCTTCTCTGTTTGGGTTTCTCTGCATGGCATTTCACCCAATACCTTATTGGCAAAGCAGCCTCCCAGCATGGTGTCTGCAGCACCCTGTCTGGTCACCACCAAGGCATGGCCTTGGGTAGCCCACTACCCCTGCTGGGTGACACTTTCCCACCCACCCCATGGGTGCTGTGCAGATGGACGGGGTCAGTGGTAGCCGAGAGGAAGGACAACATGGGTGTGAGGACACAGATGCTGGTGCCAAGGGCCTGGGGCTAAATCCTGGTTCTGGTACAAGTAAATTGTGAGGCCTTGACAAGTTTCTTTAACCCTCTGGCCTCAGTTTGCCTATAGGAATCTAATATTCTATAGGAATACTAATAGTTTCCACTTGCTAGAAGTAAGCAAGTCAAGGTGCACACAGCCCCAAGCTCCACTGCTCGGTCCAGGTGCAGCCCCACCTCCCCGGGCTGACCGCTGTGTAGTCCCAGTGGCTACCAGCCCACATTGCAGTGGGTACTGTGTCTCCTGGGGGCTGAGAACTGCAGGTGCTGGGTGGTCCCCACACTGGCCCCCTAAAGGCAGATGTAGACCTGCCTTTAGGCCTGGGGCTGGAGAGTGTCCATGGCCTGAGCCCTGTGTGGACCTCATATATGGGCCCTGGGCCCGCCCAGAAGGCAGCAGCTGCTTCTCTATCCTCATAGCCCAGCCACCTGCTCTGGGCTACTTTGGAGGTCCCAGGTCCTCCTGTGTCTCTCTCTGTTCCTGTCTCCTTACCTCTCTTGCTCCTGACTGTGGCCCCTGTCCTGCACAGCTCTCTCTCTGTCACTGTGACTTTGGCACCCCCAGTCCCTCTCACTGTCCTCTCTGCTCCTCTCTCCCTAACCTGCCAGTCTTGTTTCCTTTGTTAAAGCAGCATGTGTTTTTCTCCGTGGCCAGCTCAGGCTCCTCCCTGGCTGTGCAGGCTGGGCCTGCCATGAGGCTCTTCCTGGCCTGTCTGCCTCACTGTGCCCTTGGTAGGGGGGCTGGGACCTTGGGCTGGAGGGAGAGGATACTGGCCAAGGGGGCTTGGGCTTAGGGTGATGGGAGTGGAGGGTGAGAGATGGCCCACTGTGGCTGTGAGCAGAAGTTAGACCCAAGGATTTATAAGGATCTATCCCCCTGCCCGCTACCCTGACCATCTGTAGGTCCCAGAGCCCCTCAGTTCTGTGTGGTAGCCGGGGTGGGGCTAGGCACACCAGCCTAACCCTGTAATCACTGGCCACAGCTATTCTGGGCCTCTCTCTAGGGCCTGTTCCCTCCTGCCCTCCACCCACAGGCCCCTGGAGTCCATTTAGAAGCCCACTTTCCTGTAGGCTGTGGTCTGGCAAGGAAATGAGAGGCTGTGTGCTAGAGCCAGTGTTTCCAGAAGCCTGGGAGTGGCAGGGTCCCAGAGGGTGGCCTAGGTCCCTTCTCCATCACTGCAGGCTGCTACTCCAACTGTGCCCACACAAGCTGCGAACCAGCTCTTCTTAGTCTTCAGTTGTAGCCCCAAGGAAAAGGACACCTCTCATCTGCAACAGGGCTGGAGACCCTGCCCCTCTCAGGGTGGCGACCCCTGTGCTAGCATGGAGCAGGACTAGCTCTGCCAGTGATGACTGCTGCTATACTTAGGCCAGTGGTGGTGCCAAACCCAGCCTGGGACATCCCAGCACTTTGAGGAACTGGCCAACAATACTGCCCTCTCATATCAGCTCATTTTCTGATGACAGTGACATTCGCAGGACACGTCCAGCTCCCAAGAAGGCAGCCATGGGTCCCACAGAAATCCCTGAGTCTGAGTACAGTGTCAGAAGTTTGAGTGCTGGGACAGCCCAATGACACTGAGACACAAGCAGGCCCCGAGCCTTCCAAGACCCCAGATTTCTCTGCATGTCCTGGTCATGGGAGAACCTGGCCCTTATTCCAGGGACACACATGACATGGCCCGGGCTGCACAGGTATCCTGAGGCAGGCAGAGGGGCGGTGGGGGCTCTGGATGGGGGGCTGCAGGTACACACAGTGGGGTTCTAGAGGCCCGGCAAGGCCAGTCTGGCCACCATTTGCTCCTTGGCCAGCCTCTGTGTATTAAGCACATGCTATGCTCTACCCGCCAGGCCCTGCTAGGGCCACAGCACTCAACATGGCCTCACCCGGGAACTGCTAAAACACAGTTGTGGGACTGGACCACAACTTGCCAACTGATCATTTCATCAGACTTCCCAAGTTCATTAGCAAACTAAAAGTCTTAAGGGAAATGCTTTAATCTTTTCAGTGAATGTACTCATTTATAGACTTTTCATTTTGTTGACAGCCAAAGGTCATAGAACATTTATCCTTCTTACAGATGTATTTTTTTTCATATGTTCATGAATACATTATTCTTATGAATATTCAATGTTCCGATGAATTCAAGAATCTTTTAAGATAGTCATTTCCTATAAATGGACTTAGGTAATTGGTGGCTCTTTGTGCCGGTTCCTTTCACTTAACATAATGTTTGTAAAGTTCATGTTTCTAAGTATTCATGTTGAAGTATGAATCAGTACATCGTGTCTTCTCATGGCAGAATAATAGTCCATTTCACAGATATATCACACGTTTGTTAGTCATTCATCAGTTGATGGGTTTGAGTAGTCTTGGTGTTTTGGCTTTTATGAATAATGCCAACAGGACACTTGTCGGCAAGTTTTTGTGTGGATGTGTTTTCCATTCTCCTAGGTATATAATTGGGACAGCAATTCATGGGTCATGTGGCAATTCCATGCTAGTTTTTTGAAGTAACTACCAAACTGTTTTCCATGGTGGATACAGCATTTTACATTCCCACGGGCAGGTGTGAGAGCTCTCTTTTTTATTACAGCCATCCTTGTGGTTTTGGTCTCCTTTCCTCTAATGCAGTGCCTCAGCCTTCCTAAAGCCTTGATATATTTTCATAGTTACAAAGGGGTCACGACCCACAGGTTGAGAACTGCTGCTAATGGCTGGTATTGTTGAGCATCTTTTAATGTGTTCATTCCCCATTTAAAAAGTTAGGTTGTCCTTTATCATTCAGCTATAAGAGTTCCAAATTCTGGGTACCAGTCCCTTATCAAAGAGATGATTTGCAATTATTTTCTCTCAGTTGTGAGCTGTCATTTCACTTTCTTGATAGTGTGCCTTGAAGCACAAAAGTTTTCAATGTTGCTGTACCCCAGTTTATCTATTTCTTTTTCTTTTGCTGCTCATGCTTGTGGTGTCAGACCTAAGAAATCATCACCTAATCTTAGATATAGAGATTTATGTCTGTCTTTTCACCCAAGAGTTTGATAGTTTCAATTCTTACATGTAGCTCTTTGATCCATTTTGAGTGAGCTTCTGTATATGCTCTAAAGTAGGAGCCACATCAATTCTTTCTCGTGTGGATACCCAGTTGTCTTAGCACCATTTATTATAGACTACTTGTCCTCCCCCTCTGAATTTCTTGGAACCCTCATCAGAAATCAGTTGACCAGGCTTGGCGCCTGTGGCTCAATCGGCTAAGGTGCCAGCCACGTACACCTAAGGTGGCGGATTCGAATCCCCAGCCCGGGCCCGCCAAACAACAGTGATGGCTGCAACCAAAAAATGGCCGGGCGTTGTGGCGGGTGCCTGTGGTCCCAGCTACTTGGGAGGTGGAGGCAGGAGACTCGCTTGAGCCCAGGAGTTGGAGGTTGCTATGAGCTGTGATGCCATGGCACTCTACCCAG
>CAUYQV010024540.1:0-20817 GCA_963574575.1 Galagoides demidoff | reverse complement strand
TTTAACTCCATTCAATACAATATTGGCTGTGGTTTTGCTGTAGATGGCCTCTATCAGTTTAAGAAATGTCCTTTCTATACCAATTTTCTTAAGTGTTATGATCATGAGGGATGCTGAATATTATCAAAAGCTTTTTCTGCATCAATTGAAAAAAATCATATGGTCTTTATTTTTTAATTTGTTTATGTGATGAATTGTATTTATAGATTTACATATGTTGAACCATCCTTGAGATCCTGGGATAAAACCCACTTGGTTGTGATGTATAATTTGTTTGATGTGTTGCTGGATTCTGTTTGTTAGGATTTTGTTGAATATTTTCGCATCAATATGCATTAGTGATATTGGTCTATAATTTTCTTTTCTTGTTGGGTCTCTTCCTGGTTTGAGTATCAAGGTGATGTTTGCTTCATAGAATGTGTTGGGTAGTGTTCCTTCTTTTTCTGTATTTTGGAAAAGGTTGAGTAATATAGGCACTAGTTCTTCTTTGAAGGTTTGGTAAAATTCTGATGTGAAGCCATCTGGTCCTGGGCTTTTCTTGTAGGGAGATTTTGTATAGTTGATGCTATCTCAGAACTTGATGTAGGCCTGTTCAACATTTTCACTTCATTCTGGCTAAGTCTTGGAAGGTGGTGTGCTTCCAAGTGTTGGTCAGTTTCCTTCAGATTTTCATATTTCTGGGAATAAAGTTTCTTGTAATATTCATTAAGGATTTTTTGAGTTTCTGAGGGATCTGTTGTTATTTTGTCTTTACCATTTCTAATTGATGAAATTAGAGATTTTACTCTTTTTTTCTTGGTTAGGTTGGCCAAAGGTTTATCTATATTATTGATCTTTTCAAAAAAACAACTTTTTGATTTATTGATCTGTTGTATAATTCTTTTGTTTCCAATTTCCTTTAATTCTGCTCTAATTTTGGTTATTTCTTTTCTTCCACTAGATTTGTGATTGGAATGTTTTCCTTTTCCAGTTGCTTGATATGTCCCATTAAGTTGTTAACTTCCTCTCTTTCCATTCTCTTGAGGAAGGCTTGAAATACTACCAATTTCCCTCTTAGGACTGCCTGTGCGGTATCCCACAGGTTCTGATAACTCATGTCTTCATTATCATTTTGTTTTAAAAATCTGGTAATTTCCTTCTTTATCTCGTCTTTGACCCATCTATTATTCAGCAGAAGGTTATTTAGCTTCCATGTTTTTGTACAAGACTGCAAATTCCTGATGTTACTGAGTTCAACTTTTATTCTGTGATGGTCCGAGAAGATGCATGGAATAATTTCTATTCTTTTAAATTTGCTGAGATTAGACTTATGATCTAAGATGTGATTGATTTTGGAGTATGTTCCATGGACTGATGAGAAAAATGTGTATTCAGTTTTGTTAGGATGAAATGTTCTATAGATGTCTGTTAGGCCCAAAAGTTGAATAGTTAAATTTAAGTCTAAAATTTCTTTGCTAAGCTTCTTATTGGAGGATCTATCAAACACTGCTAAAGGAGTGTTAAAATCTCTGACTATGATGGAGCTGGGAGAGATCATGTTGCTCATGCCAGTTAGAGCATCTCTTATAAATTCAGGTGCATTCTGGTTGGGTGCATAGATATTGATAATTGAGATCTCATCGTATTGAGTATTACCCTTAACAAATATGAAATGGCCATCCTTATCCTTGCTTACTTTTCTTGATTTAAACCCTATTGTATCTGTGAATAAAATTGTAATGCCTGCTTTTTTCTGTTTTCCATTTGCCTGGAATATAGATGACCATCCTTTCACCCTGAGTCTGTATTACCTTTTAAAGTAGGATGTGATTCTTGAATAGAACAGATGTCCGGTCTGAGTTTCTGTATCCAATCAGCCAAACTGTGCCTCTTTAGAGACCAATTTAAGCCATTCACATTGATTGAAACTATAGATAAGCGTGGGAAAATTTTGGGCATCAAGTTGATTGAAAGTCCAGTAGATATTTTTAATCCTTTCACCGCTGTGGAAGTTGGAATTTGTTCAAAAGTTTCTGAGTGGGTTTACTTTTGTGGTGGGGGATTGCACTGGTCATTATGGAGGATAGGTTGAGAATTTTCTGGAGAGCTGGTTAGTTATGGCAAATTTCTTCAACATGTGGATGTCGCTAAAGTATTTAATTTCTTCATCATTGATGAAACTCAGTTTAGCTGGATACCGGATCCTGGGTTGAAAGTTATTTTGTTTTAGGAGATTAAAAGTCAATGACCATCCTCTTCTAGTCTGAAAGTTTTCAGCAGAGAGATCTTCAGTCATTCTAATACTCTTCCCCTTTTAGGTTATAGTTTTCTTACGTCTAAATGCTTTCAGAATTTTCTCTTTCATATTAACTTTAGTGAAGTTAATTATGATGTGCCTGGGGGATGTCTTGTTCATGCTGAGTCATGCTGGGCTTCTGAAACTATCTGCTATCTGAATTTCAGAATCTCTTGGCATGTCTGGAAAGTTCTCTTTCATAATTTCATGAAGAGCCTCTGTGTTTTGTGAAGGAAGTTAGTCGCTTCAGGGATTCCTATAAGGCAAATATTAGTTTTCTTCAAATTATCCCAGAGCTGTCTGAGGGAAAGATCAGTTTTTGCTCTCCATTTCTTTTCATCTTTGAGCTCTTGGGCTCGTTCAGAAGCTTTGTCTTCAATGTTAGAGATCTTTTCTTCTGCCTATTCCATTCTGTTACCGATGGATTCTATATATTATTCAGATCTTTGAGGGCTGCAAACTCTTACCTCAATGTTTCAAAATCTTTGGTCATTTTATCTTTGAAATCATTGAATTCTTGAGACATCTTTTGAATAATTTCTTGATATATCTTTTGAATAATTTCTTGAAATTCTAATTCCTTCCTTTCCTCCAATCTGTTAATCTTATTTGCTATCCAGATTCTGAACTCAATGTCTGTCATTTTAGCCATCTGTTTGTGGATGGAATCTTCAATTGCTTCTGCCCCATCCTTCCATGGGGGACTTGATTTACTCTGGTTATTCTGGTTACCAGAGTTTTTCCTCTGATTCTGCCCCATTGTGAATTTGCACCATTTGGAGACTGTCCCAAAACCATTCAGCCTGTGGCCACAATTGGAGAAGATGTCAGCTTCCTCTGTTTGCCAAGAGAGATAGGGTGTGTCTGTCCAGAAAAGCCTCAGGGTTGTGAGCCTTATTATTCTAGCTGCTGTGGCTGTTGCTCTTCACCTCCAGGTACCACCACACCTGTGTGGTTCCTTCTCAACTAACTTTCCTCTCACAGTTCTCAGGCCACGGGGCCTGGGGTGCCAGGAACGTGTGGGTCAATTAGTCCTAGGGCACCCCGTTCAGGTGCGGGGGGAAGTGGCAGAGTTGTGGCAGCTGTGCAGGGGATGTGTAGGTCAAACAATCCTCGACATGCACCACTCAGGTGCCTGGTGGTGGCAGCCAAGTGGCGGAAGCCACATAGGGGACACATGGGTCAAAGAGTCCTTGGGGTCTTGCTCGGGTGCCCAGGGGGCAGCAGCCAAGCAGTGGCAGCTGGGGGGAGGGACGTACGGGTCAAACCATCCTCAGGGCACCCCACTTGGGTGCCCAGGGGGGTGGCAGCAGCCACATGGAACCCACAGGTCAAACAGTCCTTGGAGCACCCCACTTGGGTGTCCAGGGGTGGCTGCCAAGTGGTGGTAGCTGGGCTAGTGATGCACGGGTCAAACAGTCCTCAGCCCTCCAATGCTGGGGGCAGCAGCTGCACAGGGGACACGCGGGTCAAACAGTCCTGGGTGCACCCCACTTGGGTGCCCTGGGGTGGCTGCCAAGCAGCGGCAGCCGCCCAAGTCAAACAGTCTTCAGGTGTCTGGGGGCAGCGGCCGAGCAGAGGCAGCTGTGTGGCGGACTCATGGATCAAACAGTTCTGAGGGTGCCCTGCTCAGGTGCCCAGGGTCTGTGGCAGGGGACGTGAGGGTGAAACAGTCCTCAGCGTGCCCCCCCTCAGGTGCCGGAGGTGGGGCCAAGCGGCAGCAGCTAGTGGGGGGTGTGGGGGTCGAACAGTTGGGTGCCCAGGGGCCACAGCTGAGGGGCAGCTGAGGGGAACAGCAGCTCAAGCAGTTCTCCAGCTGCAGGGCCGGGACAGGGTGCATGGTCCCCCAGGGGTGGGGTACACTGTTTTGGAGCCTCCTCTTACTATCTCTGCAGGCAAGGGGGGAAGGGTGGACTGGGAATTCAAAATGGCAGCAAAACATTAGTTCAATTTTTCTGCCTGGCTAGAGGGTGTTTGGAGTCTCAGCAGGGTCCCTCTAGGGGAGTAGACCCCTCTTTCTGTAGCTCTCACATGTCGGGTGAGACAATATGTCCTCAGTTCACTGCCGGCCTGTAGGAAACTCACAGGAGCAGACAAAGAGAAAAAACACAACTTTATTGGGGGAGGGGACAGACACCCTTCCTTCGGGATGTATTATGTACCTGTAGATTGCTTTCTAGGAGTCGCAACTTGCCTTAGCAGAGTTGTCCTGCAGATATCACTCTTCTTTCTCGGTTGGGCTCCTAGTCTTCAACTTTGTTGGGTATTTTCTGGACTTTATCCTTCCCTCTGAATGGAAGCTTCTGTTGGAGGCTGGTACCTGTCAGCCATCTTGCTCCTCCCCCTCCAGTGGTTATTCCTAGGCATTGTCTAATACTCCCCTCACCTGTCATGTACCATCTCAATAAAAGGCTACTATGGAGGTTGCTCGGGCCACCCTGCAGTTAAGGTTAGCCTGCCTCCTGCAAGCTTGTACTTCTAATCCACCTCACAACTGTTTTCTTCCTGCCTTGATTGAGACCAGGGCCATAGAGGTTTCAACAGTGAAGTGTATTCTTTTCTTGTATTTTCTGAGAAAGATTGTTTAGAAATGTTGCTATTTTTTTCTTTAAATATTTGTCATTAAAGTCACCTAGTCATGGAGATTTCTTTTGGGAAGATTTTAAAATATGAATACTTTTAAATAGTTATAGGTCTATTGGGGTAATCTGTTATATCTTGATGGAGGTTTTTGATTGTGGCTTAAGTAATGGGTCTATGTTATCTAGGTTTTTGAGTTTGTAGTATTTCCTGCCATTGTTTAAATGCCTGCTGGGTCTGTAGTAATACCCCATATTTCCTTTCTGATATTTATAATTTGTTTCTTCCCCGTTTTTGCTTCTTCTTATTAGGTAAGCTGTAAGTTTAGCAACTGAGTTTTCTCTTAAAAAGCCAGTTTTACATTTCATTTATTTTCCCTGTTGTTTTTTATGCTTTAGATTTCATTGGTTTCTATTTTTAACTTTATTATACACTTCCTTCTGCTTTCTTTGGAATCATTCTTACTTTCCTTTTTCTACTTTCTTAATGTGGAAGCTTGTTTAGATCATTGTTTTGCAAACTTTTGTTATTTATTTATTTATTATTTATTTATTTATTTATTTTGAGATAGTCTTTGTCACCCTTGATAGAGTGCTGTGGAGTCACACTTCACAGCAACCTCAAACTCTTGTGACCAAGAGATTCTCTTGCCTCAGCCTGCCAAGTAGCTGGGATAAACAACACCTGGCAATTTTTAAAGACAGGTCTTGCTCTGGCTCAGGCTGGTCTAGAATCTGTGAGCTCAGGCAATCCACCTGCCTTGGCCTCCCAGAGTGCTGGGATTACAGGCGTGAGCCACCACTCCTGGTCTGGTTTTGTGAACTTTTAAAACTATGTAAGCATTTATTATTAAAAATTTCTCTCTAAGTATCACAGTAGCCACTTTCTATACATTTAGATATGTTGGGTTTTCATTTTCATTCAGTTAAAAAATACCTTCTAATTTTTCTTGGGAGTTCATCTTTGTTCAAAAATTCATAAAATTCTATGTTCAGTTTCTAAATGTTTGGAGAATTCCTGTCAAACATCTGCTCTTAACTTCATCCTTATTCCATTATGATAAGACAACTTTGTAATAGAAATAATGCTTTGTATTTTTTATTCAACTTTTTGAATAAAAAGTTTTTCAAAATTTGTTTATAATCCAGGACATTGTTTATCATTATGATTTTCTTCCATGTACACTTGAAAAGACTGCATATTTATGCTATTCTGGGATGAACTGTTCCATGAATGTCAATTCTATCTAATCAGTCATCGGTAAGGTTTAGTGAGTCTATTATCTTTACTGATTTTTTTAATACTTTTTCTGCCAGTTTCTCAAAGAGGTCTGCTTAAATGTCCAACTACTATTGTGGCATTCCCTTCTTCTTTCATTTTTGCTTCATGTATTTGGAAGCTCTACTATCAGTTGTGTTTATTTAGGATCCATGTGTCTTCTTATCAAATTGATCCTTTTATTTTATCATCATATGTCCTTTTTTATCTTTTGTCATTTTCTTTGCTCTGAAATCTACATTATCTGATGTGAATATGGCCACTTCTGGGGTTTTTTTATTAGTATTTGCATAAAATTTTTTCTCTCTTTTTATTTTTAACCTACTGATATCATTTTATTTGGAATGAATCTCTTATAGAAAGCATGTAGTTAGGTCATTTTAAAAAATATGTCTGGTCATACTTTTTAAAATCCATCTTGAAGGTCTGATAATTTCACAAACTCATCTTAGAAAAAGTGCTACCTACCTCATTGCTGAATATTACTATGGTTACCTTTGAAGCACTTCTTTTGGAAAACTATGCACCAATGCCAGTATCTAGTCCAGCCTTCAAAGCAATTTTGGAATACTTTTTCTCGATGGTCATCACAACTGTGGTTGTATTACTTTTGATGTTCTAAAGGTCATCAAAATGTCTTCTGGTCAATATTTCCTTTATCTTTGGGTAAAGAGAATAGTCATTGGGAACCAGATCAGATGAATAGGAAGGGTGTTTCTATATAGTTATTTGTTTATTGGTTAAAAACTCCTTCACATACAGGGTCTTATGAGCTGGTGCATGGTCATGATGCAAGAGCCAAACCTTTCTCATACCAAGATTTTCAGTTAAAATTTTCCTAGCTGTTTCTTTATCGATATTTACTTATTCTGCTATGCTTCTCACAGTCAACCAACAATTTTGATGCACAATTCAGTGAATTTTTGTAATGTTTTTGTCAGTTCTGCTCATGACTGTCCACCCTGACCTCTCTTCATCAGTGACACTTTCTCTTTCATCAGAAAAATATTTAATACATTTGTGCACTGCCATTTTCTTCATTGCATTATTATCCCCATAAACTTGGACTAATATGTCCCTGATTTCACTTCCATTCTTGCCATGTTTAACAAAAATTTAATGTTTTTTTGTTACTTTAGTTCAACATTCTCATGACAGTACACAAAAGCACACAGTCATAATGAACACCACTCAATAAGACACTGCCACATGTCCAGACAAACATAACTGTGAGACACTCATATAGCATGGTTATGAAACCTTACTGGGTGGTTCCTACTACTAACATAAACTCGTGATGGTGGGCTCACAAACTTAATTGTCAGACCTTATATTTAGACATTATTTATCATAATTATTATGTTTGGATTTAGGTTTACAATTTAGTTTTTCATTTTCTGTGTATTACCTGTTTTTCCTTCTCTATAAATTTTAGGTTATTTGAATACTTTTTAGTATTTCATTTTAATTTATTTATTGTGACTTTGACTAAATTTATGGATATTTTGGTGGCTGGTTATTCTATTGCAATTATATATATCATAAATATTTATCTTGCATGCTTTTGTGTCATTTTATTGCATGTACAATACAGTATTATCATATCCAATTTCATTCAATTACTTTTTATAATCTACATACAATCAATATTTTACCAGTTCAAATGGCATGTAGAAAATTTCATCATTCAAGTGCTTTTGCCCCTTGTACTGTCTTATATATATAGAAACATACATTGAATATCCCACCAGCCCATATTTAATTTCTGTTTTCAGCATTAAATATATTTTAAAGACTGAAGAGAAAAAGAAATTTGATTATATTACCTAGATATGACCATGTTTGTTGTTCTTCCTTCATTACTGATGATCTAAACTTCCTTTTGGCATTGCTTCTCTTCTGGTGTGAAGAATTTCCATTGTGTTTCCATTAGAGGAGAACTAGTAAGGAATTCTCTCAGTTTTCATTTAAATGAGAATATTTTTCTCATTTATTCATTTCTGAATGATATTTTACTGCATATAGAATTCTAGGTTGATGTTTCTATTTTTCTGATGCTTTATTTATTTATTGAGACAGAGTCCTTGGTAGAGCACCATAGCATCACAGCTCACAGCAACATCTTACTCTTGGGCTTAATCCATTCTCCTGCCCCAGCTTCCCAACAATGCCTGGCTGTTTTGTGTTTTTTTTTGGTTGCAGTTATCATTGTTGTTTAGCTGGCCCCTGCTGGGTTTGAACCCACAAGCCTCAGTGTATGTGGCCGACTCCATA
This sequence comes from Galagoides demidoff, assembly GCA_963574575.1. Classification (NCBI taxonomy): domain Eukaryota; kingdom Metazoa; phylum Chordata; class Mammalia; order Primates; family Galagidae; genus Galagoides; species Galagoides demidoff. The sequence continues at coordinate 12,410 of CAUYQV010024540.1, read as the reverse complement.
ACCACTATGCTATAGGTGCCAAGCCTTTATTTATTTATTTATTTTTTTGAGATAAAATCTCACAATGTCACCCTCAGTGGAGTGCCATGGCATCACAGCTCACAGCAACCTCAAGTTCTTGGGCTTAAGCAATTCTCTTGCCTTAGCCTCTCAAGTAGCTGGGACTGCCAGCACCGCCACAATGCCCAGCTATTTTTTTAGTGTAGTTGTCATTGTTGTTTGGCAGGCCCAGGCCAGGTTCAAACCCAGCTTCAGTATATGTGGCTGGTGCCCTAACCACTGAGCTATGGATGCTGAGCCTCTTTTGACACTTTAAATACTGCTTTATGATCTCTGGGTTTCCTGATGAGAAATCTTCATCCAATCAGATTATAAATTCCCTGACAAAAGACATGCTTTTTTGAATCCATAAATGGAACTTGGATATATACTTGCTAATTAGCTACATACTTGGAACATGATTGGTAATGGTTTTTATGTCAAAAAAAATCATAAACTTCATATTGTTCAAATCATAACAGTTTTGAGCACATTAAGGATATATGAACAATTACTTCAGAATAACAAGCACAACCCAGAGTCTGGGGCTTAATGCTCACCTTAAGTCTGGGCATTATTTCCTCCCAAGGAAGGAAACCATATGAATATCTAATAGATATTTAGTGTTTTATGTTTCAAGATATTTTCAACATGTCATGTTTTCCAGTGACATGGTTTGAATGAATATAGGTATATTCTTATAGATTTTGCCAATCCCACTAGAGATAACCCCTCATCCATTTATGATTATTAGATAAGGTGTGGGCTTCCAAAATGGGCCATCATGTAAACTCACCCCTGTGGGATCCATCTCTAACGTGTACTGAGCTATCATAGGCTTTGGCAGAGTTTCATTGTTTTCCATGCAGAAGTCAAACAAGGTGATTCCATTCTTATCTGCCAGTGAAACTATGTAGGCTTGGGGTATGGACCATGTTCTTTGACATCTAGAAGAATTAAGTCTGCTATAGGATGAAAAGAAGCCAAAAAGCAAGTCAGCAATTATATGCTGAGAGTGGAAGGTTCCTACAAAGTTGTCCCTGTGTGTTGGCTGTTTTCTGTTGGCTCCAATGCATAAACTCATTGTCCGCCTTTGCCCATGGAAATTTTCCTTGCCTCTCAATTACTGGCAAGGGAAAGAAACACAAATAATACTTATAATCTTGTTACTGTTGTTTCTGAGACAGCAAAGAGCTCTCTATAAATTGGGGCAGTGAAAGAGTAATAAACTGCTAATGGCAGTACAATTACATGTATCATAAATATTTATCTTGCATGCTTTAATGTCATTTTATTGCATGTACAATACAATATTATTGTATCCCATGATATCTATTACATTATGCCTATTTCTGTAAAGTCTTCAGTTTCTATTTTTAATGAAGTTTATCAACCACATAAGCTCTAGGAAGATACAACATGAAAATACCAAAAATACCATGTATGACATCTATTTCATACTCTTGAGGGTGCTTATTTGTTTGACAAATGTTTGACAAAACACTGTGAAGGAAGGAGTAAAGTTTCAATTATTTGTCTAACAAGTATTTATTATGTACTCTATTCCATGACAAACAGGTATTTAAAAAAAATAGAAAAGCTTACTGGCTTAGGAAAGTTACAAGCAAGTTCTATGAGAGAAATAATGGAAAAACAAACAGTAAATGACAATAAGTGATAAATAAACCAGATTATTTCAAGTCTTAGTAAATGCCATGAGGAACTAATATGGCAGAGATCTAGTAGGACAGAGAGTAACTAAGTGGAACTGGTACTTTTGACTGGAGAGTTGGAAAAACTTCTGGGAAGAGAAAGACCGGCAGATATGAGGATGGTGAGAAGGCTCTAGCCTTTGTAAGAATGCTCTAGATCTAGGAACTGGAATGAACTTGGTATTTGGGGGAAACAGTATATTAGAGAGGTTAAATTATAATTAAAAGAGAGGAGTTTGATGCAACTTAATGTTACTGCAACTGTTCCCTGGACTAATAGAGGAGAGGAAGTAAGAAGAAACCTAAAAGTCAGATTTCCCCTGAGCACGTCTAAGTAGATTCTCTGACTAAATAAACCTGAGACAGCTAGAGAATAGAAAAAAAAATCATTTTTCTTGGCTATGTGTTTTCATCTTCCCATAACTAGGGCCATCTTCAGTTATAAAATTAGCTGCTCTTTATCAGATTTAATCTGCTGGAGAACATTTTATGAACACCTCTCAGAATTCTCTACATCAGCTAAATTACCCTCAGACATCTACAATATCATGTCAAACACGATCCATGATATTGTTTTTGTCTCCTTAGTAGTCACAACTCGCTGGGGTCCAAATACAGACACAGGAACATAGACTCGTCCAAGTGGGCAGGACATCTGATCCACGGGCCTCGCATTTGTCCACAGGAACCTGATCAGAATCCTTTGCAGAAGCTTTGAATAGTACACAACTGAGCTATCCTGCCAGGATTCTGATTCAGACAACCTCGGGATGGGAACTAGCAGGGTACATGGCAATTAACAATTTAAAACTTGAGGTGTGTTTTGTCTCACATTCCCAGCTGATAAACTAATTTTTCCATAACAAAAACAACAAGAGATGGGACTTTATCCTTGGTACTTTGAAGTTTTTACCACTTTCCAACCAATTGCACACCTCTGTCTCACTAAAATAACCTGTATTGAATATAAATATAAAAAATAATTTGTGGTCTGAAGATTCCTATTTTAATTTTCTCTAGCATCTTTGGATCTTGCACTGTTAGAATTAGAAATCTTTGCCACATCAGTTATCAGAGCAAGGAAGCAAAGAGAAGAAAGGAGGACAAAGAATTTGAGCAGCCCAGGTAGATAAAATTACTTCCTGATATTAAAGCCTTCCCTCGGGCTTACTTTAAGTTTGTGGTCACTTTGGGAACTTTTATTTAGACCCAGCTTAGAAGAAAACAAGGCATACACTTGGCTGACAGGAAAATGATTGTGGATTAGAGGAATGGATATTTACCCTTTCAGCAAAACTTAAGGGTAATTATGCTTATTAGTTAATATGCAAATGACATTCTTCTTTTAACAAGGGGGACACTAAACATTAATTTTTCCTGAATGGATAATCATCGCCTCATGTCTCAGTACATAAAGAGACAAAATATGGGCAACTTTCCTTGTTGGACAAAATTTCCCAGGCTCTTTTTGCCTCTAAGAAATGAAGTATAAAAACAGGTAAGAGTCTGCTCATTCCTCTGAAGCCAGAGGAAGAAGCAGTTTAGAAGACATTTATTTCATCTCTTTTTTAAGTTCTTTAAAAATATTTCTGGAGAAGGCAGCTAATAATAAGATAGGTAGGTGGACAGCAGGGAGTTAACTAAAATGTTCAGAATAGCACCGAGTACAATCACATTTAAAAATAGAGAGAACAGGCCAGGAACAAAACCCCACTAACTCAGTATATCTAGTTCATATGTAGCTAATGTCTCTATTTAGCATCTTTTAGTTGCTCACACTTTCCTTACCAAACTAAGAATGAGCCTCTAGCACTCTGAAACTTGCCAAGTCCAAGGACAGGGGAATGTGAAGTATCAAACAAGCTGGGAATGAAAGGTGCTGAAATCATCTTTTTAGAATGTTGCCAAAAAGCAGCTTGAATTTTTAGGGTGCTAATTGCTGAAATATGTTTTAGCTTCCTAATTCTTTCTGCGCTTATGACCCAATAACCAAAAAATAAGAAGGATGTTATAAAAAGAAATTAACATTAAAAAAAAATGTCAGCAAGAGGGAGCTAGGTAAGGAAAGGTTCAGTCCGAGGCCTCTGGGAAAGCCACCTTATCTTAAAAGAAGTGCATTTCACATCTCCCGTTTGGATATAGGATTAGATTTGACCAACACAGAAATTTGGTTCTTTACTGATTTTCTCAGTCTTTTCTGAACTGGGCTAGGCTAGCCAGGATCTTCAAAGGGAGGCAATGTAGATAGCTAATTTGACTCCATTGTTCCTCTTATCACTGCATTTCTTATTTAACTTCCCTAAAAAGTTATTTATGTCTGGTGTCTCACTTCAGACTCACAATAATTTGTTAGAGCAAGTAAAATTCTTGGCGTTTTTCTGTAGATGACAGTGAGGTACACAGATGTCAGAAAACTCGACTGAAAATTATATCTCTTGTTAGGGGCAGAATTAGGGCCAAGCTGGGATCTCCTGCCCCCACTGTGAGACTGACTATTCTACTCCACTTCCCTGTCACTAGCCTTCAAAGATCCCAAGAATATGTTACAAGAAGAACTTGGAGAAACTCATTTTGATATTTCTGGAAGAAAGCTTTAGCTAAATGATTTTTTTCTGAAGTAGTTTATTAAACAGCTCTGTGAGAAAGCAGAGGACCAAATAAGGGCCCCTTTTGGAATTACAAATTTAATACTGTGGAGGGATTTGCAGACTGAAATTATCCAGATGCACTATAGACACACAGCCAGTCACAAAATATGTGAAATATGTTCAGTTCTGGGGTGTGTAGATGTCAACCTAAATGTTACCAACTAAATATACCCGATTACCCTTATTTCTAAGTTATCGGAAAAGTTTCATTTTTACATGTAACAATTTCCTTATAACACTTTCTAAAAATAACCTCTGAAGCATTTGCACTCAGGGTATGGTACAGGAACTTCACTTTGAAAAACACTTATAAAATAAAACTTTAGATTTAATTAGCCAAGACAATATATAAAAGGATGAAACCAGCTTCTACTTACTAATAATTATTGTAAGTTTTGTGCTTAAATTTCATTCCAAAGATAGAGACTCTATACTTTGACTAAAATATATATATGGAGGAAAAGCTATCTGGTTTAGATGTCTCTATATGTTCACACTTTGATCCAGCCTTCTTTTCTCCAAATATATAATACCAGCTACAATTTGAAAAGAGAAGACCAAAATATATATGTGTGCTTGAACAGAAGACAAACATATCTGTGGAGGCCGTGGAATAGAAGTGCAAATTGGTTAGTGGAATTGAAGCTAGAGGATTGTTGAACCCAGGAGCTCAGCTGCTGGGGAATAAAGTAGATTAAAAATATTCCCTTCAAAGTAATAAGACAGGAAATGAATTTATTGCTTCAAGTCAGGATCTTAGGCAGAAGCTCTACCTTTCCATTTATAAAGAAGGAAGGAAGGAAGGAAGGAGAAACACACGTAAAGTCTCACAATCAGGAATGAACAAAACTCTGTACCTCCTCTTTGCCTCTTTGAATATATCCAATATATTCTCAGTGTCTCCACAGACCAAACAGAAACAGAACATTAAAAATTTTGGTTCTGGGGTGGTGCCTGTGGCTCAAGGAGTAGGGTGCCAGCCCCTGAGGTGGCGGGTTCAAACCCAGCACTGGCCAAAAACTGCAAAAAGAAAGAAAAAAAAATTGGTTCCGGATCAGAAACCTAAGAAATGAAGTGGAGGCAACCATAAAGCCACTAGAGAAGGAAGTTGGAGCATCCAAGGGACTTGAGAAAGAAAACCATCAAAGTTTGTCAGGGCGAGACTGGCCAGGTCTCTGGCCTGGCCTACCTAATTGACCAGACATGGACCTCTGTACTACCTTGCTCAGGATCAACTCCCCTTAGTTGCCGAGGTGGGGGTGGGGGTGGGGGAATTCATCTTAGCAGGAGAGAGAGAAAGAGAAAGTCTTTGAGGGAGAGAAACAATCTTAGTAGGAGAGCAAATCTTAGCAGTTTTCATAGAGCAGGAGGAGCAAAAGAGTTAGAGCGAGCAAGTCCCTGAAGGAATGAGACTGAGAATCCGGAGTAGCCTGTCCCGTGGCCATTTATAGAAGTGATCGCATGGCTGTTTACATCACAGGTGTAGAGACTGCCAAGCACTGGTGTTCTCGTCTCCTCTCGTGTACTCTCATGTTAAGGGCCCTGAATCCCTTCCCATGTCCTTATCTCTGAGGTGTTACTGAGCTGTTGTATCACAGCTGTTTCTCATAGTTACAGCGAATTCAAAATTTAACTCTCTGCTCCTGTCCTTTGAGAGGTATGGTCTGCTACAAAAGTTAATAAAATAGTTTCTACTCAAAATGAGTCTGAAACAAACATCTCTAGATACATAAAGACATCTAAGGATAAATGATGTTTAAAATGACAAAATATTTTATCAAAAACTATGAAATCTTACTACTTAATATATTGTTCTAGAAACATCAGCATCATCTGTGAGCTTCCTAGACATACAGACTCCCAGGACTCAGCCCAGACCCACTAAATTAAAAGCCATACTTTAATATAACTACCAGGCAACTCATATGTGTATTAGTGTTGGAAAAGTGCTGTTGGAGAAGATGAAATGTTTACAAAATTGTATGATAAATTCTTTAATATAAATATGACTAAATTTCTCTGAGAAATGAAAGAAACAAGTTTTATTTTCAAAAGAACAGAAAATTAAGAAACAAAAAGTCCAAGAAATAATGGTAGATATGAAAAAGAACCAACTCAGAGTCTTGAAAATGAGAATTATCATCTCTGAGGGAAAAGTCAATAGCTAATTCAAACTGAAAAAAATAGCAAATGTAATACTATTGCAGGGTATTTATGTGGAACATAGTCTGAGAGATAAAAGAGAAGTTGAAATATGAATAATAAACTCCAACTTATACCCAATTACAGTTTTAAATGAAACTGAAAAGAATCTTAAGTTTATTATTTTTTAAAAGCCATACTTAACAGATAATTTTTCAGAATTGAAAAAAAATACAAGATATTCCAATGGAAATACGTCCTGAGTACCAAGCAGAATAAATAAAATGAATTCACATTTACATAGAAACTATGCCATTTGTCCTCAGAACACCAATGATAAAGAGAAAATCTTAAAGACCACCAAGAAGAGAAAAGAGTTGATCTAAATAGAAGTAACTAGACTACAGGATATGTGTTGTCAGCAATAGATGATGGACAACAAGGTGGAGATACCTTCTGTGTGCTGGGTAGCACAACTGAGGCCAGCTGGAGAAGAGTTCATCACTTTCCTCATTTTTCATCTTTTCCTTTAATCACGTCCTGTGCAGTCATCTTTGCAGTTTGACTCAGTGAACAGGTGGAGTATATTTCCTTGATCCTTGCCTTTAGGTATAGCCATGTAACTTGCTTTGGCCAACCGACCAAGTTAGAAGTGACAGCATGCCATGTCTGAGCCTGGGTTTTAAGAGACCTTGCTTGCCTTTATGTTTTCCTGCCGTCTTCATGGGGAAAACATGCCCATGCCCTCCCTTTTATCACATGGGATGAGATACATAAGGAACACATGAAACAGAATGGCCCCCTACACTAGCTGACGCACAGACACATGAGCTCAATGACTGTTTGTTGTTGCCTCTCACTGGGATTGTGTGTGTGCACTACATTGCCAGACCCATTTAATATTGGTGTTATTTAATAATAAGCAGCATGCCTATTTAATTATACAACTCAAGAATGAGCACAAAATAAAGAAGGCGTGCACATGCAAAGAGTTTCTCATTCAGAGACCTTTCCCAGAAGGGCGATTGAAGTAGAAGGATACAAAACAAGGAAAAGCAAAAGATAAGCAGGAGATACAAGAAACATTGAACCTGAGGATTTATAAAATATTGGTAAATTTCACACTGTGTGTACCTTTAAAAGGAAAATAAAATTCTGAAATATCAGCATAAGATTGGACTGGTGGATGTTCAATTGGTAAAATGCATTGATGTTGTGGTGTGCTAAGATGGTGAAAAGAAATACTGGGTAACTTCCACTTCCTTAAGAAAGATTAAAGCTGACAGGTATATTAAAATTTAAGAAAAATGATAAGGAATACCATGTAATTCTTCCAAATAAACAGATGAATAAAACCAGATAGGATCATGAAAATCCAATTCAACAAAAGATGTGAAAGAAGAAAAGAAAGAATTGAATCCAAATGATATTAAAGAGAATAAAAAATTACATAATAGAAATAGGTTTAAAAATCTATAAAACATTGAATACCCCTACTGGAGAATCGGATCACTGTATTGCCAATTATCACATTTAATTGTCACTAGTTAATAGGAAAAAGCACATAAATACAGAGATGATAACATAATGGAACCAGAATGACTATAATAAAAACACAACCATCATAGGGAAAAATGTTTTATGTATTGATAAGGAATTAGATAAATTGAGACATTTTATACACTGCTTGTTTAGAGTGCTGAGTTGGCCAGTTTTGAGACCAATTGGAATTATCTAGAAACATGGCTGATTCAGCAGTTCCACTTCTTAGCCTCTGCCAAAGGGTGATCGTAGCACATTTGTTCAAGGAAACATTTAATACATGCCTGATGCAGCATTGTTAATAAAAACAAAATTTATAAATAACTTAAATATGCATTAATGCAAAATGGATAAACATTGCTTTTTCTTTTATTCACATAATGGAATACTATTTGGCAGCTAAAGCAAATGGGTCATGTATCCTTTGGATTAAAGCTCAAAAATGTAATATTTAAAAAAAAATTGTAGAATAATACGCATGCACAATTAATATAAATACATAATACCTGAAAAGATAAATTGCTATTTACTACAAACATATATATTATATATGTGTACATATATTTACAGATATATATATATAAACAAATGAAGTACAATGATGAATGATTTTCTAGAAAAGTGGGGAGAATGGGTTGAGGGAGGTGTTCATAGGGAGTTTCACTTGTACATATTAATAGTTCACTTTTATAATATTTACTTTGACGTTTGGAATTTTCTTCTAAGAAAAATTTAATTGGTACTTTGTAATTTCCCATATTTATGAAGTACAATGTGATATTTTGATCCATATATACAAAGTCAGACAATTAAGTTCACAAATTCATACTAGAAAAAGTGCTGTGTACCTCACAGCTGAATGTCATTACAGTCCCCTTTGAACTACAGCCCTTGGCCATCTGGTGAGCATAGGGGATATTTAGCCACAGGATATGTAGCGCTCTTTCTAGAAGGAGTTCACGAACATAATTATCAGACCTCATTTGACAATGGCCCCATATGATGGCCATTCCAGAAAAAGGGTTCAAAAATTGCTTTGAAGTGTGGATTTGGCCCTGGCATACCTGCATAGCTTCTCAAGGAAAGTACCTCAAAGGTAAGTGGTGCCTGTGGCTCGGTAGGGAGGGCACTGGCCCCATATATGGAGGGTGGTGGGTTCGAACCCAGCCCTGGACAAACTGTAACAACAAAAAAAAAATAGCCGGTGTTGTGGTGGGCTCCTGTGGTCCCAGCTACTCAGAAGGCTGAGGGAAGAGAATCACCTAAGCCCAGGAGCTGGAGGTTGCTGTGAGCTGTGACGCCATGGCCCTCTACCAAGGGTGACAAGGTGAGACTCTGTCTCTAAAAAAAAAAAAAAAAAAAACCTCAAAGGTGATCATAGTGACATTCAGCAATGAGGTATGTAGACCTTTTCTAGGACAAGTTTGCTAAAATTGTCTAACCTATTTTGAATAATGAAAATCAAAGTAGTGTATCTATCATATCATGCATTTATCATTTCTTTATGGTGAGAATATTCAAAAACTTTTCTTTTAACTACTTTGTAATGGTATATGATATCTTACTGCTAACCATAGATGCCCTACTGTTCAACAGAACTCCAGAATTTATTCCTCTTATCTAAGAACAGTCTTCCAAAAGTTTAGAGAAACTGCTTAATATGAAAAGAAACATACAAGGATTTCAATTTTTTTTTTGCTCCAAAAAAACAAACAAACAAACAAAAAAAAAAAACTCATGCTAACTTCTTGCAGTACGTCTGAACAGGACTTAGTTTGTGACACTAAGAATAAAACATCAGCTTGAAAAAAGCTCTTATCAGAGCAACATGAATCTGCTAAAATTAAAGCAAGAACAAACATTAAATTTATGGTGAGGTTTAGGTTAACAAATGGTGAAATCCTTGATGCTTTATGAAAAGTTCCTGGGGACAAGGCTCCAAAGAAATCAGCAGTTCACAAATAGATAACTCATTTTAATGAAGCATGAGACTATGTTGGCGATGAAGAAGCTCACAGCATCAGATCAACTATATCAACTTGTGAGGAAAAAATTTGTCTTATTTGTGCCCTAATTGAAGAAGACCAATAATGCACAGTGGAAGCAATATTCCACATCAAAGACATCTCAATTGGTTTTGTTTACACAATTCTAAAGTTAAGCAAACTTTCCACTCTTTGGGTACCAAAACCATCGTGCCCAGATTAGCACAGACAAGAGCAGCACTTTCAGTGGAAATTTTAAACAAGTGGGGTCAAGATCGTGAAGCATTTCTTCAAAGAATAGTAACAGGAGATGAGACCAGCTTTCCCCGTCTGATGCTAAAGACAAAGCACAATCAAACCAATGGCTACCAAGCAGTGGCAGTGGCCCAATCAAAACAAAAGCACATCAGTCGAGAGCAAGGGTCAAGACAGTAATTTTTTGTCTTGGAATGCTCCAGACATTTTGCTTGTTGACTTGTGGAGAGCCAAAAAACAGTAATATCTGCTAATTATGAGAGTGTTTGGAGAACGTTGTCAAAAGCTTTAATAGGAAAGCAACCAGGATAGCTTATCCAGAAATTCCTTCTCTCTCATGGCAATATTCCTGCTCGTCATTCTCATCAAAAAAGCACATATTTTCAAGAGTTTTGATGAGAAATAATCAGGCATCCACCTTATGGTCCTGGTTGGCTCCTTCTGACTTACTTTTGTAATCATAAAAAAATCTTTAAAGGACATCATTTTTCTTCAGGTAATATATCTGGATCTTAGTCAAAAGAAGTGATGTTTTCTTCAGTAAATAATATAAAAAAGACAACATTGGGATAGCTAAATTCCTAGGATGCTCAGTTCTTTAGGGAGGGCCTAAATGACTGGTATCGTTGCTTTACAAAAATGCCTTGAATCTGATGGAATTTTGTTGAGCAATAAAGTTTGTATTTTTATATTTGTATCTTGTAATTCTATTTTTCATGAACATTTTAAAATTATCTCATAATTGTAATTTTGCACCCACTGACTACCTCTTCTCTATGCTCCCTCTCTCTTTCCTTTCCTAGTCTTGGGTAACTACTGTTTCACTCTCCACTTCTTTGGTAGCATTTTTTTTTTCTTTAGATCCTACAGATTAGTGGAGTCATGTGGTATTTGTCATTCTGCATCTGGCTCATTTTACTTGACATCATGTCCTCTGGGTTCATCCATGATGCCACAAATGACAGGATTTTTATCTTATTAATGACTGAATAGTATTCTGTGCTGTATGCATACACTATATTTTCTTTATACATTCATGCATCAATGGACATTCGGGATGATTCCATTTCTTGGTTATTGTAAATAGTGTTACCAGAAACATAGGAGAACAGATCTCTCTTTCAAATACTGATTTTATTTTCTTTGGATATATTTCAGGGAGGGAGATTACTAGATTATATAATCATCATATTTTTAATATTTTGAAGAATCTTCACACTGTTCTCCATAGTGGCTATGCTAATTTACAAACCAACCAACAGTGTCTAAGCATTCCTTTCTTCACATTCTATCCAATATTTTTCTTTGTCTTTTTGATAATGGCCATTTAAACTAATGTAGTATCACATTGTGGTTTTTTTTTTATTGAATGGTAACTATGTACATTAATGCACTTCTGGGGTACAGTGTGGGGTTTTCACACACAATCTGAAATAGTTCCATCAAACTGATCAACACAGCCTTCATGTCATTTTCTCAGTTATTGTTTTAAAACGTTCACATTCTACCCTTAGAAAGATTCACTTGTACCCCTGTAAGATAAACCTCAGAAGTGATCCCTCCAATCCCCCTGCCTCCACCCATTAGCCCTTCCCCCTCCCTCCCCCCTCCCTCCCCCCTCCCCATATTCTTAGGCTATTTGATTATAGCTTTCATATAAAGGTATAAATTAGTTTCATAATAAAGGTGTGTACATTGGATACTTTTTCCTCCATTCTTGTGATACTTTGCTCTGAAGAACATTCTCCAGCTCCATCCATGTGAACATGAAGGACATAAAGTCTCCATCCTTCTTAATGGCTGCATAGTATTCCATGGTGTACAAATACCACAGTTTGTTGATCCATTCGAGGATTGATGGGCACTTGGGCTTCTTCCATGACCTGGCAATTATGAATTGGGCTGCAATACACATTCTGATACTAATGTCTTTGTTGTAATGCGATTTTTGGTCATCTGGGAATATACCTAATAAAGGAATTGCAGGGTCAAACGGCAGGTCTATTTTTAGTTCTCTAAGTGTTCTCCAGATGTCTTTCCAAAAGGAACATATTAGTTTACATTCCCACCAGCAGTGTAGGAGTGTT
>CAUYQV010024539.1:0-15591 GCA_963574575.1 Galagoides demidoff | reverse complement strand
GCGCCTTAGCCGCTTGAGCCACAGGTGCCAAGCCAGACCATGAACATCTTGATTGAGGTGTGGGATAAATGATAGTCTTTCAGCTCTATAGTCCCAACACTGGTTCTGGTAAAGAAAAGGTTCTTAGAAAAGTGGAGGAATAATGAATAGAACAATGATTTGTAAATCTGGCAATTGTTTCCCTTTGATGCAGGTGGGAGTGCTTCATATTATTTTTGATCACAGTGCACAGTTAGTGCTACCTGGAAAAGGCAGATTGTATTGGGCATGAGGAGTAAGCAGGACCCTCCCTAGAAATCCCACCAACTCAGCTTAGACTTAGATCTCAGGCCTTACCTTGAAGATAGTGAGTTTCTGCATTTCTCTGTTCTGGCAGCATTCCCATTTTTTTCCCCCCAATACATACTTATGGAAGGACCATTTAGGGAGTGAGGAAGAGGCCCAGGGATGAAACACAATCCACTGGATCAGTGGGCTTTGCCTAGGTGGATAAGGACTTGAGATGGGGTGGGGGTGGGGTTCGGATGGAAAAGAGGAAGGTTTATGTGAAGCACAAAGTCTCTATGTACAAAGCTTTTCACCTCCTATATTTGTATGCAAAGGGAAAGGGGAAAAAAATCAGACACTTATTAGCATGATGCTCTCTACTTTTACAAAGTTTATTTTTGGTTTTAGAAAAAGCAAGGCTGCGTGCAAGGTAGAGGTCATATTAAATAGATGGCATTAGATTAGCCATTTTCTGGGTAAAAATGGAAATAATGAATAGAGATAATCCTGGTAAAGGTAATATGACTACTGTAAGATATACACAGAGCTATTGGGGGCAGTGAGGAAGGGGTAGCAGCATTACAAAGGGCTAGGAATTGACTCACAAAAAAGTAGAAGATCTGAGGTTTTGCTTTAAAGTATAGTCAGGATCTTCAAAGACAAAGACTACGTGTGACATGTGAATGGGGAAGGGAGGATTGAGATGTGCCTATGAAAAAGGGGATCAGATCAAACAGAGGATAGAAGAAACAGAAAAACAGAAATGAAATAGTAAAGAAATGGAAATAATAGTTGACATTCCCTTTCCTGCCCCAAATGTCCGAGGCTCAGATTACTTTTCTCTTTTTAAGAGTTTCAGTTATTCTATGTGAGATTACTTTTCAAATGAATTCTTTTTTTTTTGAGATGGAGCCTCAAGCTATCCCCCTGGGTAGAGTGTCATGGCATCACAGCTTACAGCAACCTCCAACCCCTGGGCTCAAGCGGGTCTCCTGCCTCAGCCTCCCAAGTAGCTGGGACCACAGGCGCCCGCCACAATGCCCGGCCATTTTTTGGTTGCAGCCATCATTGTTGTTTGGCGGGCCGGACTGGGGATTCGAACCTGCCATCTTAGGTGTACGTGGCTGGCGCCTTAGCCGATTGAGCCACAGGCGCCGAGCCTTCAAATGAATTCTTAAGAAACAGTTCCTCTAGAAAGCAGAACAAAACTTCCCAGTTCCTTATTAAGCTAGTGAAATATTGATTCCAGAACCATATAAAAACAATATTAGCAAAAATTGTATATCTAATTCCCTTATGATTATAGAAGCAACAATATAAAATAAAATACGAGCTAACTGAAAAATCAAGTATATTAAAAAATAATACATCATGATCACAAAAAACCTATTTTATGCATGCATATAGAGGTCAGCATCAGAAAAATCAATTCGTGTAATTCACTTCATTAATAATGGCCTAAAGAAGAAAAATCATATGATTACCTCAAATAATGCAAAAAAAATTAATAAGGTTTACCTACTTATGTATAACCCCTCAAAACTTAGAAGGGAAAGGAAATTTTCTTAATTTAGTAAAAATTTTACATCACAAAAACTAAATAAAAACTGACAACTCAATGAAGAAACTTTGAGATCAGGAATAAGATAAGGATATTTACTATCCCCACTATCATTTTATGAGTGACTTAAGGGTCTGGCTAAAGCTATAAGGAAAGAAAAAGAAATAGAGGTTCAAGGATTGTAAGATAGTAGATAAAACCATATTATTTATAGATGATAGGATGATATGCCTGGGAAAAAAAGAAGAATCAAAAGATTGGTTAACAGAAGAATAAGAGAGTTTTCTGAAATTGTTGTAATCAGGATTAACCTACAAACCACAGCTGTCTTTATTCTAAACCAGCAATCCATTAGAAAATACAGGAAAATATGAAATAACATTTACGATATCAATGAAGTCTGTAAACTATATGGTTTATTTATGTATATACTTGTGCAGCTCAATGTTTTGATATACAAATACATAGTGACACAATTACTACATTCCAGCAAATCGACATATTTGTTATCTCACATAGTTAACCTTTTTTGTATTAAGGGCATCTAAAATCTTAGCCAATTTTCTCTACAATATTATTAACTATAGTTCTCAGGCTGTACATTAGATTTCTAAATATCTAGTTTAACCAGGAGTGTACAATACCTCTATAGGAAAAGCCTAAAAACCCGAATATAGCATGGAGACTATGATTTGAGTAATTGTTCAGACATATTACAATATTACCAGTTGTCACCAAGTTAATTAGCGCTGCAATGCATCCTGAACCAAATTTTATCTGAATTATTTTAAGAATTCAATTTACTTACTCTAAAATTTATATAAAGAAGTAAATTGCTATGATTAGCTAAACGAGTCTTAACAAAGAAAGAAAGATGATGGATATTTACCTTAGCAGTTCAAGACCTGGCATAAAGCTGAAAACCCATATGAAAGTTAAAAACCCATAAAATCATTGTGGTATTGACATAAGCGCATCATTGTGGTATTGACATAAGAGCAGAAACATAAACCAGAGGGATATAATAAAGAGTTTAACCCCTAAACATGTAGAAACTTAATATAAGATCAAATGGCACCTGTATTGTATCCTAATGGAGAAAAGACATTGTTTGGTAGATGGTACTAAGAGAACAGGTTCACTGGATGGCAAAAAGTATATCCCTACTCAGTACTGCAAACAAAGGTAGAGCTGGGATGAACTAAAAGACCTAAATTTGAAAGGTGAAACTATAAATTTAATAAAAGAATAAATAGAAGATTATTTTTGTGATCTAAGCCCAGGGAAGGGCTTTTTAAATACTTTGAAAGGTCAAACCATGAGGGAAAATATAATTGATGATTTTGATTACATCAAAATTGAAGATTTCTGCTGTTTCATGAAGAACACTAGGAACAAAGATAATAGGCAAATGTCAGAAGCAGAAAAGATATTAGCAATGTCTAAAGCCATTATCTAGAGTATATAAGGATGTCCTGAAAGTCACCTAGAAAAAGAAAACTATAATTAAAGAAAATGAACTAAGGACACACACATATCAACAGAAGAGAAAATCCTGAAAACTAACAAGGGTGTGAAATGAAATTCAAAACAATAAGGAGATATCATTTTACATAGTATACCCATTGGGCTAACAAAATGATAGAATTATGGATGTACTAAGTGTAAATGGGGTTTTGGATGTAGGGGCCCTCATCGATTCCTTATAGAAATGCATATGAATGCAGTCAGATTAAATACCCACATACTCTATGACCCAGAAATTTCCCTCCCTCCCCCCTCCCTTCCTTCCTTCCTCCTTTCCTCCTCCCCCTCCCTTTCTTGACAAGAGTCTCACTTTGTCACTGTTGGTAGAGTGCTGTGGCATCATAGCTTACAGCAACCTCAAACTCCTGGGCTCTAGCAATCCTCTTGCATCAGCCTCCCAAGTAACTGAGACTACAGGCACCCGCCACAATGCCTGGCTAGTTTTTTTTTCTATTTTTAGTATAGATGGAGGTCTTGCTCTTGCTCAGGCTGGTCTCGAACTCCTGAGCTCAAGCAATCCACCTGTCTCAGCCTCCCAGTGTGCTAGGATTACAGGCGTGAACCACTGTACCCAACCAACCCATAAATTTTACTCATGGTACATATCTGATATGGGCTGAATTGCATTGAAGCTCTAACCCCTAGTACCTTAGACTGTGACTATATTTACAGATATGCCCTTTAAAGAGCTTTAAATGTGGCCATTAGAGTGGGCCCTAATCCAAACTCAAGGTGTCCTTATAAGAAGAGAAAATTTGAACACACAGAAAGACACTACAATGTGTATGCAAGGACACAGTGAGAAAATAATGGTCATCTGCAGGGAGAGAGGATTGTGGACTTCCAACCTTTAGAATAGTGAAAAATTAAGTTTCTGTTGTTTAAGCTACCCATGTTTAAAGCACTAGTCCATGGGCATTTTGTTATGGCAATCCTAGAAAACTAACTGTAATCCAGAGAAGTTCTCACATTTCCATCCTGGTCACAAGATGTCACATATAAGACCATTTCCTATAGTACCATGAAAAGTCAGCTGGGTATCCACCCTGGCCCTGGATAAATAGACAGGTGACATGCACATTGTGAAGGATGATGCAGCATCAGGGCTAAGGAATAGAATGCTCTAGCAACATTGAGAGATCATAAAAACACAGCATTTAGAGAAAAAAGGTAAGAAATAAAAGAAGATAAATAACGTATTGAAAACACCACCCACATCATATAAAAACACATAAAACCAAAAAGGTACACATAAAATATATTAGAATGGATGTCACAAAGGAAAATGTATAAATAAGAATAGGACCTTGCATGGACCAATGGTGATAATGGACCATTAATGAAGGCATATGACTAATTCAACCCTTTGTATATGAGGTTTAAACAAACCAGGTCATTTTGAGCCTAAATTATACTCCAGGATTCAAGCCCATCTATGGGGCAAGTAGGAAGGGACCAATAGGTTCTACTTATATGAAGGGTCAGGAGCTCTGTGGAAAAGAACAAATATTAAGGAGATGGAGGATGTAAACCATTTAGGTTCCATTTCAGAGCATGGGGCCACTGTGAGTGTGTGGGTGGCTGTGGGGGTACCCTGGGGGGGTGTTATTCTGAGTGTGGAATAGTGATGGCCACTCAGATTGTCCTCCAGCTCCAATCCTTGTGGAGGCATGGATCAGGTCTGCAGCAGGAAGAGAGCAAAAACTCAGAAGAAGGATTTCCTGATGGGCAAGCAGCCTTGTTGTGTGACTGGGGTTCCACCAGGGGCACAGGCTAAGCAGGAAGGTGGCAGCACTAAAGACTCAGGGCAGTTGGCAGGAATGCTCCTAAGGACACATTAGACACTAGGGGGGTAGTGAGGGAGGCCCCAGGGATAGACTGAGAAGGACTTTGAGAGGATGGGTGCAGGCAGGGGTTGCCACATTTCCCAAAGAGCTAGAGGGAAAATCCCAGAAATTTACCAATTTGTGACTTTTGTTGGGCCTGAATTTTTACCTTCAAATCTGATGTAACATAGGACATCCGGCTTATAGACTGGGGCAGGCAGAACAATGTGGCCCTAAAGATGTCCATGTCCTAATACCAGAAATCTTTAATATATTATACAAGGTCAGACAATTAAGTTTGTGAACTCATCCTAGAAAAAGTGCTATATACCTCATTGCTGAATATCACTATGGCCACCTTCAAAGTACTCTTCCCGGAAACCTATACACCCATGCCAAGTGCCTAGTCCACCCCTGAAAGCACTTTTTCTAGGATGAGTTTGCTAACTTAGTTTTCAGACCTTGTATGATGACAGCTCAAGTGGAAACTTCAGAAAAAGAGTTCCAACATTGCTTTAAAGTGTGGACTAGGTACTGGTGTTGGTGCATAGCTTCCCCAGGGAGTACTTTGAAGGTGACTGTAGTAATATTCAGCAATGAAGTATATAGCACTTTTGTCTATGATAAGTCTACAACCTTAATTGTCTGACCTCATATCACATGGCAAAAGGTAACTAAGGTTGTTAGCTGGTCATTCCTAGGATAGGGATATTATTCTGAATCTTCAAGTAGGCTCATTGTAATCGAAAGCCTCTTTTAAGGAGGAAGATGGAGGCAGAAGAGAGCCAGAGAGATGATAATATGGGAAGGCCTGAGCCCAAATATTGTTGGCTTTGAAGATGCAGGAAGAGGCCACAAGCCAAGGAATGTGAGTGGTTTATAGAGACTAGAAAAGGTAAGGAAATGGATTCTCCCTCCAGAGGGAACACAACACTGCTGCCACCTTTATTTATTTATTTTTTCAACCTGGTGAGACTCATTTTGGACTTCTGATCTCCAGACTTGTCAGTAAATAATAATTTGTATTATTTAAACCACCAATTTTTTACAGCGACAACAGAAAACTAATACAGGGATGGTTAGAGTAGATATAGGAAGATTTCATAGATGTTCATTGAGATTTAAAGTCAGAGGGGGACAAGTGAATCAAAGAAAGTAGACTATTTGCAGAAATGGGAATGGTGGTCATTGGGTGTACTGAACTCAGAGAAAGAGCAGCAGGAGAAACTGAGGCCAAAGGGTATGTGATTTATCTTAAAAACACCCCTTAAAAAATATCAGTTAGGCTCTTTGATGTTACGGGCACAGATGGGGTAGAAATCTAACAGTACCTCTCCTCATGGAGTTTGCAGCTTAGTGGAGTTGGGACTTGGACTCAGGAGTAAGATCAAATCCAATGCTCTGTCGAAGGCATCATCTTGCCTCTCAAAAAATGTTCAGCTTTTGGTTTTGACATCATTTTCCCAGAGTGAATTACTATGTCTCAAGGACTGAGCCTACCACACATAGACTTATTTATATCTGATTGTGGTGCAGTGGGACAAAGAGCTCTGGCCTTGGATACTGACCTAGGTTCCCACTCAACTCCTTTTTCCTATAACACAAAGCATAACACTTTTTTTCTTTGATCCTCATTTTTTTATCTGAAAAATGGAGCCAATAACTCCCTCCTTTCTGAGTAGTTGGGATGATCAGTGATAATGAACATATATAGTGTCTAACACAGAGTTGACCTTTTTTTTTTTTTCAGACAGAGCCCCACTCTGGTACTCTGGGTAGAGTGCCATGACATCACCATAGCTCACAGCAACCTCAGACTTTTGGACTCAAGCGATCCTCTTGCCTCAGCCTACTGAGTAGCTAAGACTACAGATGGCCACCACCACAACCAGTGAATTTTTCTATTTTTAGTAGAGTTCTCATTTTTGCTAAGGGTGGCAGGGACTACCTTTAAACAGGACCTTTAAAAAGCATGAAAGCTAATTTTCTTGCTGCATGTATTATACTCCAAATAAAATCTCTTAAAAGATCAAGTCTTAGCTATGCCAATCAAATATAAAAGTTGTTATTTCATTTTTTACGAAAATCCATATGATGGAAATATTGCATTTTGGATAAGAAATGATTCTGTTGGGGCGGTGCCTGTGGCTCAAAGGAGTAGGGCGCCAGCCCCGTATACCACAGGTGGCAGGTTCAAATCCGGCCTTGGCCAAAAACTGCCGAAAAAAGGAAATGATTCTGCTGTATCATCAGAGCATTTTAAATAAAACCTTTCAGAAATACCTGCACGGAACTGACGGACGCGGAAGGAAAAAAATTTCAATTTTATAGGAAAGAGCTGAAGTCATTACTTTTATGAAGCTTTATAAATGTCATTCAAACATACCATCTTATTTTCATTTGTTATTGAAGGCTTTACTTATGCAAATCATGACAAATGTTAAGGCAGCAGTGTTTCCCATGGAATGCTAATATGACTACAAAAAAGAGAGGAAGAATTACTTCTGAAGGAAAAATCTATATTGCAGATCCTCAAGTCAGATAAAAATGAAGCTTCCAGAAAACCTCATTAATTAGGGCTCTGCTCATTTAGATATTGTGTTAAAAAAGAAAGGGACTGGAACGTGTTTCCCTCTCTTACAGGGAGGGCAAATTAACCAAATGCCATTTCAAGGGGAACATTGTTTCTCGACTGATGGCGTAAAACACTAACAGCTTTAAGGCATATTATGGTACTTTATTAATTCTATTTATCAATTTATTTCTTCAATCTTTAATTTAGGCATTCATTCATACATTCATTTGCTTGGTCACATTTTCACTCATGTATTCATTCAATAGCCATTAAGAACCCGCTATATGCAAAGTGCTGGGGTAAGCATTGTGAGAGGAAGATGAATTAGACGTGAATTTTGTTCTTAAAGGAGTTCATCTTCTGCGAGAAACACCAAAAAGTCTACGTAAGAACGGCCAAAAGGGACTGAGATGGCAGGTTGATGACACACTCAGGTCTTTCTACCCCTCTCTGTCTCCTAGCATTTAAAAATGATGGAAGGTATTGTTTTAAAAATTAGCAACATTGACTGCCTCTCATGGGAAAGGCATTTTTAAGGAATTCTTAAGAACTTCAGGGGCACAAAGAATTAGATTGAAGGAAAAATTCAGTCAAGAGGACATGGTGCAAAATGTGGTAGCAGCCACGGGGCATTCCAGGTTCTGGAATACGCTGGTTGGTGTAAGCCAATCCTTGGGTTACTTAAAAGAAGGGGCTGGAGCAGCTGACCTACAGTGTAACCGGCCTGGGCACAGCAGCAGGAGCAGCCAGGCAGGCTTCCCATCCTGCATGGTCCCCCTGTGAGTGTCTGTTTGACCTCTGTGGGAGGGAGTGGGGATACCTGTGGTACTGGGCTCCATAAACACTACGTGACCCTACCTCCTGCTTCCCCATTATCACTAGAGGTGGCAGCCACTCAGATTCTTTTCTTCAAACACTTGACTGAGGAGACAAAGAGAGCATAGCTGATGCTTGTTGGACATTGGAGTTCTAAGATCACATGAAGAGGGGGCCATGGCAACCCAAGACCACATACAAGATTTAGGGGAGCAGAAACTAAGGGCTAGCAGACAATGGTGTAGATTCAGGGAGAAACAGAGATAGAAGAAGAAAGAGAGATAGAAAGAAAGGAGAGAGAAAAAGAGAGGACTTTCTAGTTCCCTTGGGGATCAGATCAGATGTTTGTCTCAGAAGTGGTCTCATGAGACTTCCCTCTGTTGGTATCAGATGTTTCTCTTTTCCCAAAGCTGAAATAAATGGCTTTGCCAATTTTCTTCTAAAGAATTCCTGATTAAGACATAATCTACCCTGATTCCAAATAACACCGTCATGGTTATACGATAAGATAGCTTTGGGCAGTCTTGACATTTTTCTTCTCTTTCTCCTTCAAATATCAATAAAATTATACTCATGAGTGTGTGTCCCTGGAGGATGTAAAGAAGAATCAGCCTTGTATTACAAAGAAGGTAGAACTAATCTTATCCCTTCCTTTGTGGAGCTCACACTGATGTGTGCAAGGAATAGTGGCTATTCCCTGACTTCTGGAGAAACAACAAATAATTTGTTTAGTATAAGTTCTAAATATTGCATAGTACATACTTATGCAAAAATGATCTACAGTTTGTTAGACATTCAAATTTAAATGGGCATCCTATATTTTCATTTGTTAAATCCGGTGCCCAATCCTTGCCTGGAGATAGCACCTCTTTTGTTATTCTTCTCATACCACAATTACTTCTCACATGATAATTATTTGTGTACTAGACTCTGAGTGCCTTTAAGGCAGGGATAATGTTTAAGCTTTCTAAGAATTTGTACAGCCTAACAATGCCCGGAACACATGTCTTTTGAATCAAACAGAGCTAACAATTCTCAGGTCTCACTTGCAAAGTCTGGGTGAGGCCAGCAGCCCTCTCTTCGGCCCCAAGTTAACAAATTTTCTGGGCTTAGAGAGAGAGTTCCAGGGTGGGTTCTGTGTTCTCATGATCATCCCAACCCTAACAGAGCTGCATCCAGCACCTTTCAAAAAGCACTTCTGAGAAAAAAATGTACACAGTACCTTGCAGATATCACTCCATTGCCCAGGACCATTCTCGTTGATGGCTCTAACTTTAAAGAGATACTCAGTGTTGGGGGTCAGGTTGTGCAGCTCCAGATTCTGCTGCATTATGTCCTGAATTTGTCCACAGAGCTCTGTTCGCACGTTGTTAGGAGGAGAAGTAATGACTTCATAGAATTCCATCTCAAAAGAGTCCACGTCTTCTGTTGGGCATGTCCAGTAAACCTATGGAAGAAATGAACATATCAATGTGATACTAGTACACACCATTTAGCTTTTGTTCCCATCCATATTTGCGCTGTTTATCTGTGGTCTGAGTCCAAGCTGGCCCCATCCCTACAGCCATGGAGGACTTTGAATTAGACTATGTGCAACACTCTTGGGTGGCTGTGTAATGGGGCCTGGTATGATGCTTGCAATGACCTTCATAAACAGAAGGATGCTCTTCTGGTTTCTATTACTGTCAGACAATGCGAAGGGGATAATTATCCTCCAGATACCATTGACAAAAGTAGCTACCCTTTCTTGAATAACAATTATGTGTCATATTCTGTGCCAGACATTACCATCCCTAACATTCTCATAACCTCCAAAAGATAGATTTTATTATTTCATTTTTCTGATAAGGCTCAGAAAATTACACTTAGCAAAGACCAGTAGAACCACAGAGTACTAGAAGATGAAAAGTTTTATCTATTTCCATGTTCTATATTCTACACAAGAAAATAGAGTTCCGAGAGCTGAAATAACTTACCCCGGTAATAGAGAATGAGCTGAAAGCATAAAATGTTAATACATTACTTCAGAGGAGTTGATTATCAGATGGTGTAGGAAACATAAATATTTATACTAATTGCATTTTTAAACAGCTAACTTATACTTTTATTAAAATTTTAATAAATGTAAATGTTATGGGTTTATAAAATTAATTTATAATTTTATAAGTATATGAATTTTAATTTTTTAATGCATTTATATATAGTTAATTTTATACTTTAACAAGTTTAGAAAACTTAATAAAAATTGACTTATCTTTTCTAATTATCAAAAGACATGTACTTACGGGAACATACTTGAAAAATACAGAAAAAGTATAAGGGAAGAAACAATGATTACTCATAATCCCATGATTCAGTTAATTCATTATTTCTTTTCAATTCTGGAATACACAAACAAACCTTGGGTGATATTGCTTTGATTCCTAGTTTCCTTCACTCATTATGTTTTATATATTTTCCTGTATCATTAAAAATGCAGTAAGGCACCGTGTTTAGAAATTACTCTATAAATGATTTAATCCTTAAAGAGTTAAACATTTAGATTATTCCTAATTTTATACTCTAAGAAATAAATGCTGTAATGAATACTTTGAGGCATGAAGTTTTGCCTGAATTTTTAATCATTTCCTTGGAAGAGATTTCTAGAAATAAAATTGAATTTTAAAAATCTCTAGGGCCTTAATAATACATATTGACAAGTTACAAGACTATGTTTAAGAATATTTTCTATGCTAAAATCCCAAGGATTTGAGAGAGATGTCAACACAGACTTCATCTTCTGCATTCCTGTGTGAAGTCTATTCTATTATCCTAAAATAAGGACCAGTGGTATTTTTACACCAGACACCACAGTCTAACAGTAGGTGTCCTCTCTTAATAGCCAATGACTTGACTGGATTCTTTTGTGTAGTCCCTTTGCTACAAGGATGACTAATAGGTGGCATGGGTGACTATGTC
Organism: Galagoides demidoff; assembly: GCA_963574575.1. NCBI lineage: Eukaryota > Metazoa > Chordata > Mammalia > Primates > Galagidae > Galagoides > Galagoides demidoff. The sequence goes on along the minus strand of CAUYQV010024539.1, from coordinate 4,061 downwards.
CCAAGCCCAAGCATAGAGCGGACATCCTCAGTCCTCTGGAGCAAGATCTTGCCAACTTCCCAAGAGATCTGAGTTGATGTGGAGATAAGACCTACTGCTGTCTCTGAGCTAATGCCACATGCACTATAGGCCTTGCTGATCTAGTATCCTTTGGAAATGTAGCTCAGCTGCTCAGTTAGGGGTATTACTTATGTCAAGGGCAGTGACACTTTGCTGTATCTGATAGCCAGGGGAGGGCCAGTCTACCTTGCAAAGTATGGTCATTCTTTGTGTCAATTATAGATTTCAAAACACACGTTATGGTATCTCAGGAGAATGGAAATTGGTCTGTGTCTGGACTTCATTTTCTTGTTTTTAGAGTCTGCAGACAGCAACATCAGCAACACCTGGACGTGTGTGAGAGCCAGAACTCAGACTCCGTTAATAAGATCTCCCGGTGCACACTAATGTTTGAGAAAAACTAGTTTAAATTGTTTGGGAGTGTTCTCAGATTGTGGGGGCAAAAGATGGGCCCTGCCACATAGACGCAGGCCTGGGGATGACTCTGTATGGAAACCTACAGAGTGCATGTTAATCTTTTTTCCCTTTCTGCACTTTAACTTTCTATCAACAGTTTAGGTTAGGTTCAGCTGGAGTCAAAGGGTTTATGAAGGAGAGGGTCACCTGTCTGCTGTAGATCAAGAAGATCAAAGGGGAATCACACCCCTTGATCTGGAGACTAGGTGATGGCAGTTGTAGACATCTGTGAGGCCCCTTTCTCCATCTTTCCCTCCTTATAAGAGGCTGAATCTCAGATGATGAGTTGGTATTCTACTGGGGATTATCTTTCCAAATATTTTCTTTAGGACCGATAGCAATTTAGAGGAATCACAGCTGCATTTCTAACTCCACTTTCTGTGCTGTCTCTATTGCATGCTTTCCTTTGGGAAATATTATACCTCCAAGCAATCTTTTCCAATTTCTTTGGTTCTCAAATTGAGTTCTCTTTCAATAGGAAAGCTGCCTTTGGAGTGGGGGTGGTGCATTCAGTTATTTCTGACTATTGATTTAAATGCACTATTTGGTTTAAGCCAGTCTTGGGTTACTTAGGGTTTTGAATGGGCTGACCACACATTGTCTGGAGGAGCAAATTGGAGTGAACAGACCCTAGAGGTCCAAGAGGTCAGTGTAATCTTTCCTGACTATCTTCTGTTCTGTGCCCCACAACTCTCCACCTTCCCCACTGAGCCCAGAGCCTTTCTTACCTTGGCTGCTCTTGGATACACCAGAGTCTGATAGATAATAATCGGGCCTGGGGTCCTCACGGAGCCATCATTGAAGGAGTACCAGTTGTGGAAGCTGCTGCTGTTCTGTGCAGGCTGGGTGTCTACAGTGGCACTCCAGTAGGTGTAGAGGCCGTCTGTGGGCTTGGCAGGTGTGGCTGATTGGGCTCTCCCATAGCCCTCCAGACCCACCTTGGCCTTCTCGCTAGCGTTGTTGAAGGACAGCAAGGAGGAGCTTCGCTGGTATAGCTGCTGGTTGCCAAAGCTGTGGGTGCTGAAAGTGACCTTCCTGGAAATCATCATTTCTGAGTGTACAGGATAGGGGGAGGGCAGTGAGTCCCCTGAGGAGCATGCTTTCTTGGGGCCCGTGGGGAAGAGCTCATGGATGGCACTGGACAGCTCAGCAAAGTCCAAGGGGATGGTGTTGATTGAGTGCATCCGGAGCTGAGGGTCAGGCCTGTAGGTGTTCTGGATGCCTTCCTCGATCTGGTCCACCAGAATCTTGGCAGACTGCAGAAATGCCACCTGGCCCGTTTCCTTCAGGGCTTCTTTGGAGTAGGCAAGCAGACCATCCATCTCATTCACCTTCAGACTTGTGATCGCCACATATTTTTCAATCTCCTTCTGCCTGGACACCTCCAGGTTCTCTACCTGCTCCATGATGATCTTCTCTTTCTCCTGAAGAATGTTGCGTAACTTGACGAAGCCATTTCGGATCTCTTTCCGCTTTAGATCCTTGTCAGCTTTAAAGCTGTTTTTTAAAATGTTGAATTCCAGTAAGTCATTATCAATTTCATAGCGCACTATAAAACAACCAAGGCAGTTACTGTTAAAATTTTCTTCTCCCCAAGGGTCAAAAATCAGTAGCAAAGTGGAATAAATGTCTGTGAGTTCCTAGGAAGTAAGCGGCCAGGGAAGGAAGGGAAGGCACTGACAACTGGGCCACACAGGTGAGTGGGGCTTGTGACACGAACTTGGCCTTCATCAGTACACCCTGCCCTTCCTCCTTCCTCTCCCTTGGCTATAACCGGCTGTCCTTCCCCAGCATACTTTTTATCTATTAAAGTTATCCCTGTGGCTTGGGTCTGAGGTTGGAAGTTGATACCACTCTTTATCTTATTTATCACTACCCCGTACTTGTTTACAAGTTGAACTTAAGAAGTGATATCACAATGTGACTGGGCCCTGCTTCTTTCTGTAAGACAGCCAAGCTTTTGAAGTGGTAGGAGAAAAAATGAAATTTGTGATGACTACTTGACTACTTGTAAATTGTTCCTTTCCTCATTCGCCCAGAATCCAGCCCTAGACAACAGTGGGCAATCAGCAAACTTTTCCTTCATTGAGGTGGCTCTGTTTCAAGCCCTTACCCACCCCTGGGGGGTCTTCACCTCTTTTGTGGTTCAGCAATGTTGCTTCTCTTGCCTTCCACATTCCCCTCATGAAAAGGTCTGCTGTCTCACTTCAGGTAAAACCAATTCACCCTGCATCCTCTCACATGGTATTGGGTTTTCAGTTCACTCAGTCATTCGACAACCGTGTACTGGACCTAGTTGACCCTTGTTATGTGCTGCATGACTTTCCAGGTACTAGGGACACAGATATGAATATGAAAGGGTAACTTCTACTAAGGTCCTTATAAATCCAAACATACTACAGTTGGAGGATGTTATGACAGGGTGAGGACATGAAACAGTCAATCTATGAAATGAAACACCTTTGTTGGTTTTAAAGCATTTTAGGTACCAAGCAGCAATTTGAAGAATGTCAACCTTTTGTGGTATATACTATAGGTAAGGTCCTGCTCATGAAAGGTGAACTCTGGTGAATTGTTGGATTGTAAACCTCACCAAATTTTATGCAGGAGTAGCGTGACCAAATATTTTTGCACTTGGTTCTTAACCTCATACTGAGTCCACAGGAAGTTGGACTTCTATGGGTGGTGGCCACTGCAACAATGATGTACATTTGAATAAGAGGAACTCTAAAGTTCTGTCAATGAGGACAGGGACCACAGCTGCCTTGGTCATTATTATGCCTGCGGTGTGTATCGTGACCAACAGAGGTTGGCTGAGTGAAACCCATTCTTCCTTTTTCCTATCATCTCTGGGTGAATGTCAGCAGTGTCTCTCTTTAGCCTATGCCCTGAACCCCCCAATTCCTCTGCCTACCTCTTCCCTCACATTGGCCCTCCAAACGATGAAGTAATACAGGTGCAGGCTGAATGGAGTACTGGGGTGTGACTTCAGTGATGCTGAGAAATGCTCCTTGCCCTCCTTGGGTGCCAGCTGAAATTATGCTTTACTCCTTAGTTTCTCTATATAATAGTTATCCACCATCCAAGATACTTGGAGAGGAAACTTTTTGCTTTATTAGGGATTAGTTAAGTTTATGCAGAACAAAGTCCTGACAGGTAGGATAAAAATTTCATAGATGAGGGGAAAGAAGCAACTCTAGGAGGGGAGAAAAGAGGAGCAGGAGGCACTCACCTCTAACCTTTCCAAATATGACAGCTTTGCAAGGGCTAATCTTAGAGCAAAGTCAAATCAAGTTCTCTTTCAGGCAATACACTTAAAACTAGCGACTATTTATTAAACAGTTATTATGGATCAGATACATATAGTATACACTTTTTTTTTTGAGCTGGAGCCTCAAGCTATACCCCTGGGTAGAGTGCCATGGCATCACAGCTCATAGCAACCTCCAACTCCTGGGCTCAAGCGAGTCTCCTGCCTCAGCCTCCCAAGTAGCTGGGACCACAGGCGCCCGCCACAACGCCTGGCCATTTTTTGGTTGCAGCCA